>NAJO01000050.1:0-296016 GCA_002077065.1 Cryoendolithus antarcticus | reverse complement strand
AGACGAGAATACGATAGCGCGGTAGGTACGTAAATTGCCTATTAAATTCGTCTATCGCGTAGAAGGCGCGTCGTCCTTACCTTTCGGGACGGTATATATAGATATCTATAGAGCTACCGGCGGGGTCGGCGGGGTCCAAGTCGTAGGACGTACTTTAGTTACTACGTCCGGTATACTAAGTTCGTAGGTACTACGTTTATAGTACTCCCGATTCTAACCCTATAGCGAGGCTTAGCGATACCTTAAAGTCGGCTTTACCTAAAACCGGGGATCTAGCGATAGCGATAGTAAATATATACGACTAGCTATCGATAAACGGACGACGGGGGATTATAGGAAATTAGTAATAATATCGTAGCTATATAGGAATAGCGTATTAAAGTATAGTATTATAAACGAACGTAGGTAAGCGAAGACGGGTACCTCGAGTATACTAAGCCGTAAACTTTATATAAGGATTTAAGCGAAGACGGGCGTATTCGCTCGTAGATTAGTTATAAGAGATTTCGATAGAAACTAGGTATCGTAAAAGTCTACGTAGCCTTAGATAACTAAATATACCTTACCTAATAGGGCGATAATATCCGAGATAGTCTTAAGATACTTCGTAGTATCGTAAATAATAAAGTAGTACCTAATAGCGTTAGACGAGGCGTACTAAGCTACTCGAAAAGCTAATATACTAAGACACTTACTTAATTAGCACCTTAAGTTCAAGCGTAGCAATCTACGGCCGTAGGTCCTCGTAGTAATTAAGCACGTATGTCGCTCCTATCTTCTTATACCACTCGATAGTGTCCGCGCGACCCGTAGTGCTAATGACTATAGGCAGGTTTAGTACATTTCGTGCTATTTGCGAGGCTATAGAGCCGACGCCTCCAGCTCCATTGATGATTAAGAGACCGACTTGCTCATCTTGCTTGATCTCCTGCAGCGTGGAAGGAGCGACCATCGCATGTGAAAAGGTCGCCGTGAGTCGAGGCCTGGGAAGGAGCTGTGTTTACAGTCCCCCGCCTGCAGATCTCACTGTCTCATCACCTGGAGCGAAAGCTATGGGCACAGTATCTGCTGTGGCAAAGTGGTGGACTGCCATAGTGTGCCACGAGGATGTTCGCGACGATCATTGACCGAAAACACGGCAGAGAAGCGATACGTTTGTACCAGACAACGTCGACAACCTGGAAGACCTACACACTGGCAGCAGCACCACGCTCGCTGCTCCAAGCAAAGATCTGCATCGACTTACCTCCCACGATCCCTCCTTGACAGTTTGGCGTTGTCACACGATCTCGAGACCGCCATCACCCTCTCACCACTGCTAGAGATCACTATGCTGGAGCGCTGCATACTGGGCAAGGGATCTTGGGAACGGAATCTACCTCCACACAATACGAGAGGCGATTGCAGCGCATTGCTAGACACAACGCCAGCGACCTCACCAGTGCTATCACTCCCGAAGAGCTGCACGGGGCTGATACGGTATGACCCTGACAGATGGACGAAAGACCTCAAGCGCCGTAGACCTATCCTGAAGCGAAGTGTTGCGATTGCGCTGCGCTACTGAATCAAGAGAGCAATCTCGGTGCCGGAGACGCCTATCGCAGCTCAAGAGCCGGTGGTGCGCTACAATGCTGGCAGTCGGACCGGGCGCTCACAACGCGGGAACAATGCGACGACATCTTCGCGTGGTCCTTGCCTGGCATGCTGGGTACCGGGCTCGACGTCGCAACGCTGATGTGATCTGCGAGGAGTACTGGTGTCGCTCCGCGGAGTCGCATTGCCTAGCAGGCCATTCGTCGCAACGCCGGAGTCGACTATGAGAAGCGCCGGTCTCGTTCAGCGCAGTCGCATTGCCCAGCTGGGCCCCAATCGCAACCATGGAAACGATTGCGAGGAGTCCTGGTGGTGTACCGACTTGCTACGTGGCCTGCTAGGAGATCAGTCAGCGAGCTGTACGGAAAAGATGGGAGGAGATGGGAGTGTTGCGTAGTCGCGGTGGCTGTCAAGCAAACAGCTGTACGAAGGGGAGGCTGAACACGGATGCGGCGGAGGTCTGAATATGGAGCAGGGCATGGATACGCGTACGGAGCCATAGGCCGGGAGAGCACTCGCCGTTTGCAAAACGTTAGAGGATGATGCTGTATGAGGAGTCGGTCAGCGGTGTTGGTGGAGCAAGAGAAGCCGATCTACAAGTATCGGATGGCCGAGGTAGAAGTCACACTAAGGAGGCACAACACTGGAATGTAGATCAGCGCTGGAGGGCTCAGAAAACGCGATGGTACGGGCTGGTGAGCGTGATCGAGAACAACGGCAGGAGGGTCGGCGTTGCGGATTGAGCAGAGGATGGAGATCGTCGAGATCATACCAGGCGACGGCAAATTGATAAGGCGAGAGTGTACCGCAACGTGCGGGCGACAGTAGTCCATGTACGCTTGACACGAAACGCTACGTACATTGCTGACATTGACTGTCCATCTCATGTCCTTGAAACTTGCGTACCGCGCAGGGCGCTAGTCTTGTATTTGTCCCGCACATCGTGGCTCTTTGTGATCGTGATCCGCCGTTTGGTCTATACAGCGCTTGCTCTTTCCCAGGTTCTCCACGCGCGATAACTTCAAATGCGATCAAGATGCAGGCACTGAGTGCTTGCTTGCGACCTTCGACTATGCGTACGACATGCTTCTCGTGCGAAGGCAACGATACTGGCCCAGCAGGAACGGCTTCTCCGCTTGAAGTATGGACCGCATAGGTTGGCCGACGTCCTCCCGACGTCGATCAAATACAAGAGGAGCCAGGCCAACACTATCAACGTCTGAGTATGCCACCAAGGGCTGAAGTCACCTGACTTACGAGAGGCGCGCAACTCGTTATGGTCGTACGAGCAATGGTGATCGTGCTCGGTGGGAGCGACACCGTCTGGGTCGAAGTCGATGTCACTGTGACGGCTGGTAATACCGAAGTTGAAGTGACTGTGATGCGGGATGTGACTGCTGGCAATGTCGAGGTCGATGTCTGCGTCAGGGTCGATGTCTGTGTCAGGGTCGATGTCTGCGTCGAGATCGATGTCTGCGTCAGGGTCGATGTCTATGTCGAGGTCGATGTCTGCGTCAGGGTCGATGTCTGCGTTAGAGTCACAGCGGGTAGTGGTACAGCCGCTAGAGTCAATGTCGAGGTCGTTGTCTGCGTTAGAGTCACAGCTGGTAGTTGGACAGCCGGCAAAGTCAATGTCGAGGTGGTCGTCTGCGTCAGGGTCACAGCGGGAAGTTGGACCGTTGATGCGGGGAGAGTCAATGTCGAGGTCGCTGTCTGAGTTGAAGTCAAAGTCACAGCAGGTAGTGGGACCGTGGAGGCGGGCAGTTGAACAGCTGGCAAAGTCAGTGTCGACGTCGATGTTTGCGTAAGCGTCACCGCAGGCAATTGGACCGTCGAGGCTGGCAATTGCACAGCTGGTAAGGTCAATGTCGAGGTCGTTGTCTGAGTTGAAGTCACTGCGGGTAGTTGCACGGTCGAGGCGGGCAACTGGACAGCAGGCAGAGTCAGTGTAGATGTCGATGTCGAGACCGATATCTGCGTCAGAGTAACAGCGGGCAGTTGGACCGTGGAGGCGGGCAGTTGGACAGCCGGTAAAGTCAGTGTTGAAGTCGATGTCTGCGTCAATGTCGAGACTGATACCTGCGTGAGTGTGACAGCAGGCAGTTGGACTGTGGAGGCCGGCAATGTGACTGCAGGTAATTGAACCGCAGGGAGAGTCAGCGTCGAGGTCGACGTCTGCGTAAGCGTCACCGCAGGCAACTGGACCGTTGAGGCTGGCAATGTGACTGTAGGCACTTGAGCAGCAGGGATAGTCAACGTCGACACTGAT
Source organism: Cryoendolithus antarcticus (assembly GCA_002077065.1). NCBI lineage: Eukaryota > Fungi > Ascomycota > Dothideomycetes > Cladosporiales > Cladosporiaceae > Cryoendolithus > Cryoendolithus antarcticus. The sequence continues at coordinate 292,154 of NAJO01000050.1, read as the reverse complement.
GTCTCCGTAAGTGTGACGGCGGGCAGTTGGACCGTTGAAGCCGGCAACGTAACGGCAGGCAGCTGGACTGCGGGCAACGTCAACGTGGATGTCAGTGTGCTTGCAGGTAGCTGGACTGCTGGAAGGGTCAGCGTCGAGATTGACACTGATGTCAGCGTCGAGAGTGACACCGATGTCAACGTGACAGCGGGTAGTTGGACAGTAGAAGCTGGAAGCTGAACTGCCGGCAAAGTTATGGTCGATGCTGGCAGCTGAACCGCCGGCAAAGTCAGTGTCGAGACCGAAGTCTGCGTCAGTGTTACCGCTGGCAGCTGAACAGTAGACGCGGGAAGCTGGACTGCAGGTAGTGTAATAGTAGACGCTGGGAGTTGGACCGTCGATGCTGGGAGCTGCTCTGCTGGTAAAGTAATGGTCGATGCAGGGAGTTGTACGGTCGATGCCGGGAGCTGGACTGCAGGTAGTGTGACGGTAGACGCTGGGAGTTGTACCGTCGATGCTGGAAGCTGAACCGCAGGTAACGTGATGGTCGATGCAGGGAGTTGTACCGTGGAAGCCGGGAGTTGGATAGTCGAGGCCGGAAGCTGGACTGTTGTGGCCGGGAGCTGTTCTGCTGGTAAAGTGATGGTTGATGCAGGAAGCTGAATCGTCGAAGCCGGGAGTTGTATCGTGGATGCAGGGAGTTGTATCGTCGACGCCGGGAGCTGAACGGTCGTAGGAACTGTCAGGGTGGAGATCGACACTTGCGTTAGAGTTACGGCGGGTAGCTGCGCTGCTGGTAGCGTGACGGTCGATGCCGGAAGCTGCACTGCCGGGAGTGTGATTGTTGACGCCGAAAGCTGAACGGTCGTCGGGACAGTAAATGTGGATATCGATATCTGCGTCACTACTTCGGCAGGCAATTGGACCGTTGTAGGAACGGTCAGGGTGGAGATCGACACTTGTGTTAGTGTTACGGCGGGTAGCTGTGCTGCTGGTAGCGTAATGGTCGATGCAGGGAGCTGAACCGTCGATGCCGGAAGCTGGGCTGCCGGGAGTGTAATGGTTGAGGCCGAAAGCTGAATGGTCGTCGGGACTGTCAGCGTAGCTGTCGATATCTGCGTCACTACCTCGGCAGGCAATTGGACTGTCGTAGGAACGGTCAGGGTAGTGATCGACACTTGCGTCAAAGTCAGAGGAGGTAGCTGCACGGCTGGAAGGGTAAGGGTCGATGCTGGCAGTTCGACAGTCGTAGGAACAGTCACTGTCACCGCAGGCAGCTGCTCGGCTGGGAGCGTGAGAGTTGATGCTGGAAGTTGAACGGTCGTAGGAATAGTGAGTGTCACCGCAGGCAACTGCTCGGCTGGGAGCGTGAGAGTCGATGCTGGAAGTTGAACAGTCGTAGGAACAGTGAGTGTCACCGCAGGTAATTGCTCGGCTGGAAGCGTGAGTGTATCCACTATCGTGGTCGGAACTGTAATGGCTGGCAGCGTAATCTCGAGGGTGGAGATGGAGGTGAGCGTTACACCAGGCAAGCTCAGCGTGAGGGTCGATGCTGGGAGCTGAATAGTCGTAGGAACAGTCAGTGTTACCGCAGGCAACTGCTCGGCTGGAAGCGTGAGTGTATCCACTATCGTGGTCGGAACTGTAATGGCTGGCAGCGTAACCTCGAGGGTAGAGATCGAGGTGAGTGTCGATGCTGGAAGTTGGACAGTGGTGGGAACAGTCAGTGTCACCGCAGGTAGCTGCTCTGCTGGAAGCGTGAGTGTATCCACTATTGTGGTCGGAACTGTAATGGCTGGCAGCGTGGCCTCGAGGGTGGAGATAGAGGTGATTGTGACAACAGGCAAGCTCAGCGTTGAGATCGATGTCAAAGTCACAGGAGGCTCCGGAATCGTCACAGATGTCACAAGTCCGGGAAGCGTGAGTGTAGTCACAGATGTTATCTGCGCAAAGATCGTGGTCGGCACTGTAACGGCTGGCAATGCAGCAACTGTAAAGGTCGACACCGGAAGCGTAATCTCGAGTGTCGAAATTGAGGTCTCGACAGGCAAGGTCAACGTTGAGGTAGAGGTCAGAGTAATAGCTTCTCCGGGAATCGTTACAGACGTTACCACTCCGGGCAGTGTAAGTGTCGACACAGATGTTATCTGAGCAAAGACTGTTGTGGGCAATGTAACCGCTGGCAATGGTGGGAGTGTCAAGGTCGACACCGGAAGCGTAACCTCGAGCGTCGAGATCGATGTTTCGACAGGTAGAGTCACAGCTGGCAATGGAGGAAGCGTGAGCGTCGACACTGGAAGCGTGACCTCGAGGGTTGAGATCGAGGTTTCGACGGGTAACGTTACAGCTGGCAATGGAGGAAGCGTCAGAGTCGACACCGGAAGAGTGACCTCGAGTGTCGAGATCGAAGTTTCGATGGGTAAAGTGACGGGCGGCAACGTGACCAACGATGTCAAAGTCGAGACCGGAAGCGTAATTTCGAGCGTCGAGATCGAAGTCTCGATAGGTAGAGTCACAGGCGGTAGCGTAACTAACGATGTTGAAGTCTCAACGACTGTCGAGGCTCCAAGAGTGATCAATGATGGGACGGTGACAGTCGTAGACTCCGTCACCGCTGGCAATGTGACTGTAGGTCCTGCAATCGTGATAGACTCGACGGGCAACGTGATTGTAGGTCCTGGGACTGTGACAGACTCGACGGGCAACGTGATTGTAGGTCCTGGGACTGTGATCGACTCAACTGGCAACGTGATTGTAGGTCTCGAGATTGTGACAGACTCGATCGGGCCGGGCAATGTGAGTGTGGAGGTAATCTGAGCGGAAATCGTAGTCGATACAGTCTCAGCTAGTGGGGCTGGCAGCGTTATAGTCAGGAGGGATGTCGTCCCGGGTAGCTCGATAGTCGTCGGAATGGTTAGGCTGAGAGTCGAGACCGGCAACGTCACGGTCTGAGTTGGTCCGGCAACTTCGAGGGTCGACGTGGTTGTCGTGATGATACCGGGTAGAGTAATCGCAGGTAGAGTCACAGCAGGTAGCGTCTCGGTCAATGTCGATGTTATGACAGATGGCTCGAGCGTAAACGGTATGCTGACAGTAGGCCCGGATATTGTGGTTGGTATGAATGACGTGATGGTGTCGAGAATGGTCGAGGTGACTGTCACTGCATCGAGAGTCGACAGTGAGTCCAGACCAGGGACTTGAATTGTCGTCGTAACTTCGATAGTTGAGATTGAGGTCAATGTAGTAGGCACAAGAGAAGTGATAGTATCGAAGAATGTGGTGGCTACTAGTGAGGTCAATGTTGATGGAGCGACCGCAAGTGCCGGCAGAGTGATGAAGGACGTCTCGACAGGTAACGTTAGGCTTATTGTTTCGGCAGATAAAGTCACAGTAGTGCCATCCTGAACGACGGCGGGGAGAGTGACGAAGGATGTCTCGACGGGTAGTGTAAGGCTGACTGTCTGTGCTGGCAAGGTCACAGTGATGCCATCCTGCACGCTCGCGGGAAGAGTGACGAAGGATGTCTCGATAGGCAACGTCAGTCTGACCGTCTCTGCTGGCAATGTCACAGTGGTGGCGTCCTGGACAACCGCAGGGAGAGTGATGAACGATGTCTCGACCGGTAACTTTAGGCTTATTGTTTCCGCAGGTAAAGTCACAGTAGTGCCATCCTGAACGACGGCGGGGAGAGTGACCGTTTCTCCTGGAAGTGTAGTAATAGACGAGACGGTAACAGTCACTGCGGAGCCTTCAGGTAGCGTGAGTGTAGATGTAATGATCGAGGTCTCGAGCTGTGTAAGCCCAGGCAATGTCACAGTAGTGCCGTCTTGTATGATCGCAGGCAGAGTAATGGTCTCTCCTGGTAGTGTAGTAACGGACGAAACGGTGATGGTCACCGCAGAATCGCCAGGTAGCGTGAGAGTCGATGTTACGACTGAGGTCTCGAGCTGTGTAAGGCCTGGCAGCGTCACGGTCGCGGCAAGCTCACTTGGAAGTGTAATCAAAGAAGTCAGAACACTGGTCTCGATGGGAAGCGTGAGGAAAGATGTAATCGTCGATGCGAGCTGTCCAGGCAAAGTAATCGACGTTGTCTCGGCTGGAAGTGTGACGGTCGTAGCAAGTTCCCCTGGAAGTGTGACCAAAGAGGTCAGAACACTCGTTTCGATCGGCAGCGTGAGGAATGAAGTGATTGTCGATGCGAGCTCTCCAGGCAAAGTGATCGTTGTCTCAACAGGCAGTGTGACAAAAGACGTGATCGTCGCTGCGAGATCTCCAGGCAGAGTAATCGACGTCGTCTCGACAGGGAGTGTAACGAAGGAAGTGATCGTCGCGGCGAGATCTCCAGGTAGAGTGATCGACGTTACCTCACCCGGCAGTGTCACGAAAGACGTGACAGTTGCTGCTACATCTCCAGGCAGGGTGATTGATGTTATCTGAGTGTCTACAGGGAGTGTCACGAAAGACGTTACCGTTCCTGCGAAGTCTCCAGGCAAAGTGACCAAAGTCGTCTCGACAGGGAGTGTAACGAAAGACGTGATAGTCGCTGCGAAATCTCCGGGTAGAGTGATCGAGGTCGTTTCGATAGGAAGAGTGACTGAGACGATCGATGTGATAGTGGAGGCGAGCTCTCCAGGCAACGTGATTGAGGTCGTCTCGACGGGAAGCGTGACTGAGACGATCGACGTGATGGTGGAGGCGAGCTCTCCGGCCAAGGTGACTGAGGTAGTCTCAAGAGGAAGAGTGACTGATACGATAGTAGACACTGTAATAGTCTGAGCTAAATCCGCGGGGGGGCTGATTGTCTCGGTGATCGTAGCTGCGATAGCTCCGGGCAGAGTGATCGAGGTCGTTTCGGTGATCGTAGCTGCGACATTCCCAGGCAAAGTAATCGAGATCGTCTCAGTACTCGTCGCTGCAACAGCTCCAGGGAGAGTGATCGAGGTCGTCTCAGTGATCGTGGCTGCGACGTCTCCAGGCAGGGTGATCGAAGTCGTCTCAACCGGAAGCGTGATTGATACGATCGAAGAGACTGTGATAGTCTGAGCCGACTCTGCGGGGAGGCTGACTGTCTCGGTGATCGTAGCTGCGATATCTCCAGGCACAGTGATTGAAGTCGTCTCAATGGGCAAAGTGATTGACACGATCGAAGACACTGTGATAGTCTGAGCCAACTCTGCAGGAAGGCTGATCGTCTTCGTAATCGCAGGTAAGGTCACGGGATCTATGGAACACGAGAGTGTGGTTGTGGCCGTTGCAGGTGGAACGGCTTGTCCTTCTCCATTCGTAGTCACTGTAATCGAGACGGTCCCTTGGCTGTCCGTGACCGTAGAAAATGAAGTGACTGTGGAGACGTCCGGGTTCCCGGACACCGAAACAGTTGTGAGGTCGATGGATGTGACCGTGACTGTACTCGGGACTTGTGCCTCCCCAGGAAGCGTTATTGTTGTCTCGGCGACAGATGTCACTGTCAGCACGGATGTTGCGAAGATCGTGGACAAGAAGGTTTCGGCAGGAGCGGTTGTGACCGTGATCGAATCACTCGCCAATGCGCCGGGAAGGGTGAGCACTGAAGTTATTGTGGGAGCGTCTGCAGTGATAGTGATAGTGCTCGCGGGGAGAGGCTCAGCTGTCGCGGGCTCATTCGAAGACACAGTCGTTGTGATCGTAGCAAAGCTTGTAGTTACTGAGCCAGGCAGCGGAGCCGCAGCTGTGCTCTCTGTAATCGTAACGGTCGTGCCAGGCTCATGCTCGTTCGAGGTCACAGTCAAGGTACTCGCAGGCTGAGTCTCAATGACAGTGGTCAGTGATCCCTCGCCGGAGATTGTGATGGTCGTCGGTAGGGTCACTGTGTTCTCGACAGTCGTCGTGACCGTAGCAAAGCTTGTGGTCACTAAGCCAGGGAGTGGAGCCACGGTTGCACTCTCTGTGAGAAAGACAGTCGTGGCGGGCTCTTGCTCGTTCGACGTTATGGTGAAGGTGCTGGCGGCCTGGGTCTCAGTGATTGTCGTCAGCAGCCCCTCGCCTGAGATTGTTATAGTAGTTGGTATCGTGACCGTGTTGTCGACTTGCTCGTTCGAGGTTATAGTCAATGTACTGACGGCCTGAGTTTCAGTGATTGTGGTCAAGGAACTGACGGCCTGAGTCTCAGTAATTGTGGTCAGTGACCCCCCGCCGGAGACTGTGATGGTTGTTGGCACCGTGACCGTGTTCTCGAATTGTTCGTTCGAAGTTATGGTCAAGGTACTAGCAGCCTGAGTTTTAGTGACTGTCTTTGGCGATCCCCCGTCAGAGACTGTGATTGTCGTTGGAAGGGCAGGGGCGTTCTCGATTGTCGACATCACAGTTACGGTAATGTCCGATGCTGCTGGTCCAGGGACTGTGATAGTCACCTCGGCAGTTGAGGTCTCCACGATCGTGGTCGTCACCAAGACAGCACTCGTGGGCTCGGCTGTGACAGTAGTCGTAGAGACCTCAATGGAGGCGGGGAGTGTTGTTGCAGAATCAAGCCCAGACGCTGTCGTTGTGATCGTCAAAGTACTAGCAGGAAGGGGAACCGCCAGCTCGACCGATGTGGCGGTCGTCGTGATCGTGGAAAATACGGTAGTCGTCGGACCAGGCTCTTGCGCAGCGATTGAGACCTCGGTGATGGTAGTTGAGCGCACTTCTGTAGAGCCTGCCAGCGTGATGGTTGCTGCGGCACCAGGTTCGTTCGTGACCGTCAAAGTACTGGTGGTCACCTGCAGTGAGCCCACGAGAAGAGAATCGACGGTCGTGGTGATCGTCGACAAGAGTGTAATCGTTGGAGCAGGCTCTTGCGCAACGGTCGAGAGCTCGGTTATCGTGATGGAGCGCACTTCTGTAGAGCCTGCTAGTGTAACGGTTGCTGCGGCTCCGGGCTCATGCGTGACCGTCAAAGTGGTAGAGCGGACTTCTGTAGAGCCTGCTAATGTGACAGTTGCCGTGGCTTCAGGCTCATTCGTGATTGTCAAAGTGCTGGTGGATATCTGCGGCGAGCCTGCAGCAAGAGAATCGACGCCTAGAATACTTGAGGTGATTGTTATGGTGGAGGCGGGCTCGAGTAGAGTGAGGACGGTCGGCGATATGGACGTGACCGTTACAACAGACGCTGGAAGCACTGCAGGCGGCGGCGCTGTCTCTGAAACTGTGAAGGTAGTCGTCGACGCGATTGCGCTAATCGTGGTTGTGACCGCTCTTTCGCTTACGGTATAGCTCAGTGTCAATGTGCTTGCAGGCTCGAATGAAGTGAGAACAGTCGACGATATCGAAGTGACCGTCACGACAGACGCTGGAAGCACTGCAGGCGGCGGCGCTGTCGCTGATACGGTCACGGTAGTTGTCGATGCGACTGCATTGATAGTCGTTGTGACCGTTGACCCACTTGCGGTAAAGTTCACAGTCGACGTACTTGCCGACTGGACGACCGTCGTGGTACTCGCATCCAATGAGACAGTCTTCGTTGTTGTCGAAGGTACCTGGGCACTCGCAGCCATCGTGACAGTAACCGGAGAGGCGGTCCATGTCGGCTGTAGTGTAATAGTCGACGCCGGGAGAGGACTTGCAGTGTAAGTGGAGGTCAGTGTTCTGGTTGTGGTCGAAGCGCTAGGCTGCACTGTGACAGTCGACGCCGGGACAGGTCTTGCGGTGTAAGTAGAGGTCAGTATCTTGGTCGAGGTCGAAGCTTTGGGCTGCGAAGTGATGGTGATCGACGAAATCAATGTCGACTGCACTGTAATAGTCGACGGCGGGAGAGGCTTTGGGGTGTAGGTGGTAGTCAGTGTCTTCGTCGAGGTCTTACCCTTCCGCTGAGAAGTGACAGTGATCGTCGAAGTCGGCTGCTTTGCGGCGCATGTTGATTTTGTAGATGTGTGGGTTGAAACAGACGTCTTGGTAGAGACGGATGTCCGAGTGGAAATGGACGTCTTAGTGGAGATGGAAGTCTTTGTAGTGGTTGAACGCAGTGTTTCCGTGCAAGTCGAAGTCACTGTTTTCAGTGGCGCTGCTAACACTACCTGCCACGATTGAAGAAGGAGAAGACATGCCAGCAGATACCGCTGGAACAGCCTAGCGAGCTGCATGCGCAGGCAGCGTCGCAAAGGGGGGGGATCGGAGTACAACCAAACGAAAAGGACTTACTACGGGGAGTGAGCTACTTGAGCCATCAGCGCACACGGCTGAGCGCTTGCGGTAAAAGTCCAGAAGCATTGTAGGCAGGTCGCTGTTGTCTCAGACCGAGGCGATGTAACAGGAGAGCGAGTACCGATGAAGTCCGCGAGCTGCCAACGGGTGGACGGCCTATGCTGAGTCGAAATTCGCCGTATCCGCATCGATCTCGGTAGGGAAAGGTCGTCATCACGGTAGGGGCGACGGGCTCGAGGTCCGACATGAGATGCTGCCATCAAAGAGGCAAGCTTCATCAACCCTTGCGGCTCCTGGATGTCTTGAGAGGGAGTCACGCGGCGAATACACGATGTCGATTTGCTTGGCATTGCCACTGCAGGCCGAGACACGGCTGGGAATTGGACGTTGATGACTGCCGTGAGCTGTCACAGGTCGCAACGGGTCGATTTTGCACGCCAGACGGATAGCTTGTTCATCTGCCCGGATGAAAGATCAATAGGTCTTGGGTAACCAATGCTTGTTGCGCAGTGAATATTATTCACGTAATTGTCGTCTGTGTCCCCGGAAATGGTCACGAAAAGGATTCCGTTGTCGCGTGTCTCAGAGCATCTTCAGAGACATAAGTGTGAGTATAGTAAAGCGGGCGCCGATCGTGGGATGCGCGTGAGTGCCGCTGAACATGATTCGGCTAGATAGCTTGTTCGACCCTGCCCGTCGAAGGAAGTAATGATGAGATGAGATGAGAGCACCGACGGGGTCGTTGGGACCCACGAGTCGAAGCACACGGTGTTCAGTGATTGTTCAGGGCTATGAGCACGCAAATAACGAGATTTGGAAGTCGGTAACGGCAGCGGGTAGCGCCGTGTAGTCCGATTGGCCTCACGTGACCAACGAAAGCTTCGCTTCATACCTTACACACTTACAACGGTCAGATGCAACACCACAACCGATCAACCACACTAACCAACTCAATCAAGATTGCACGGCGATGATGATTTCATTAGGGAAAATTCTGATCTGATTTGGTCACGATTGAGCAACCAACGATACCAAATCTCAATCATATGCTCGGTTGGACCCAGTTCTGCTGCGGACTCCTCCGGCGCGAGAATTGTCGCGTTGCCGAACTGATCAGAGGACCTCGAAGCTGCTAAGGCATGGCGAGCTAGGAATGAGTACCGGGGCGTGCGTGGCTGACATTTATCTCGAGCGGACGAGCCTGAGGTTCACTACACGAGCACACACTTTGATGACTTGCGACGGGGATGCCAGCGATAAGGAAAGTCAAGGCCATAGTCGATGCGAGTCTCGAGACGTCAAACAGCATGTGCTGCCGAAAGTGTTGCGAAGCCGGCTCATCGCCTGAGACTATAGACTCAAGTCGTAGAGTGTCGCATTCGGCGAAAAGCGCGGATCTTGTCTTCGTTGCTAGCCTGTTCGACCGCCTCTTGTGCGTCTAGGATCTTCGCGCCACGCAAAGCGCCATTAGATGAGTCGCCGTTTTCAAACGCAGTAGCTTCCTCGTCATCTAGCAAGCTAGCCCGTTCTAGGATGTCTTCGATCATATCGACGTCGTCGGTATGCAAGATCGAATTGAAGATCGTATGCATGGCTTCGGGGATCTGAAGACAAGCCATCAAAGCATCGCACACCAGATGCCACGGCAAAGATCTACGTGAGATGATATCGGCAGTGAATAGCAGACGGGCTGTATCTCCCTTGCGTTGCAACACCGCCTTTCCCGCCTCATCTCGGCCAAAGACCTTATGGCCATCTACCAGCACATGTCGACGTACGACAAGGCGAGTGCATGTGCAGACCTGGACGGTCTTCATACGCGATAACATCAGCGTACGCTGAGCAGGTGCCGTACACAAGCTGGAAGACGTCAGTGATACAGATTCCGACATCGGCGATGCGTGCACTCACAGGGCAATATATCGTGCCTTTGACCGCAGCTCCATTGTAGGGCCCGGCTGCACAGCCAGCTTCCCATCGGCGATGGTATCTTCTGAGACACGGTGCGAGAGTCTCCGATCGCTCACATTCATGCGCACGAGCAATCTCTGGAACGCGGTGATGTCTTTCTTCTCGAAGTCTAGTAGCCAGAGGCGATCTTCGAAGCATCGCGCGATGCGTGGACGGTCGGCGATGAACCAGTCTACATCAGTAAACGTGACGAGCTTGTGCATCCCATGTCGTTGTAATGGCACAGCCGCAATACGGGCTAAACGCTCGAAGCGGTTGTCTAGAGTCGATTCATCCAGTGGAAAGGCACACAATGTTAGCAGCAATGTCTTCATCGCAGCCACAGGCGGGTTGGCGTGTTCATCATGGTTGCCACTGAGCGCAATGACGCCGTCAATGACATCCACGATCCCCACATCCTTCACACCGAGTATGTCGGTAAAGAGTACTGTGCACTCCGAGTAGCTCTCACCAAGCAGCTCGATTGTGTCAAGGCATGAAGGACCAGCCCAGCGACACTCGTTGAGCGCTCGCCATGTGGATGAGGGCTTTAGTACGGACGGCAGCACAAGAGGCTCGGCATCGAAAGTATTTCTATAGAAGTAAGCAAAACGTATCCGCGGATACCGCGAAAGCTCGCGAACGTACCTTGCTTCGCCTGGATCCCGTTGTGCATGCTTCTCAATACCCTTGTAGCAGCGTATCACATCTTCTTTGCTGACGTGCGAAGGCTGCGACTTCGCCATGCCGCGCAAGATCGCTAGCCAAAATTCGAGATCAGGCGCGGTGCACAGCCCAAGCTTAGACAGGTTCAGCCAGCCAGGATTGTCCGGATCCGAGACATCAAGCACGTGGATGTGTGCCTGCGCAAGAGGCTCGCGTAAGATCTCAGTAGTGCCAAGGTACGCCTCATCTAGTGCGCATGACTTCCCGCCCAGACAACGCACTGGCAGTGTAGTGACGCTATTGCTGAGTAACCCTCGATCCATGGAGTAGTGCTGCCAGTTGTCTCTTACGAGCGTCAGCCAGACTTGACTAGGGTGACTGTCAACGAGGTACTGGAATTCTCGACTGATGGCGCCCTTGCGACTGACTGTCAAGTTGGGCAGCAGCGAAACGTGTAGGGTATTTTTGAGCCAAGCGTACCATCGTGGCCGAGTACTGGAATTACTCTGCTCGAGGTACAGAGGATGAACAAAATCTGCCGCGAATACGGACCCCGGCAAGTAGTCCTTCAAACGGAACGGGCTGTCCGAGTGCTGCATGTACAAGTCTTCGCCAGACACGGCCTGCCCAAGCTCGTTCACCATCTTCAATGCCCCATACTCCAGACCAAGACTCCCGTACGAGAAGAGGTACCAGGCATGGGCGACAATATCGCGAGGGGATAGCGACTTATTCGACATGCTCAGAAAGCGATGGCGTTCAAGGATCTGCTGACAAATTTGAGACTGGTTGAGCGGCTTTGCTCCTAGCATAGTGAACATTCGCCGTCTTGCAGGATCCGCACATGCAGTCCTGCTGACGAGTCTGACCTCGATGCCGTCGGGTATGTCGAGCCCATCTTCCTCGCTAGGGAGGAACACAGAGCCGTCATTAGCGGAGACCCATTCGCCACTTCTGAGCGGGATGATTCTCGCAGTCGCAAATGCCGAAGGCTCCGACATTGCAATGCCTGCAGCCAGCTTCGAGTGCCAAGCCGCAGTCTTAGCCTCCAGCTGCGCGGGCGTCATCCATCTCAGCAGTGCACATATTTGCTGCGGCGTCTGCTTTGGTACACCCAACATCTCGAGCTCGCGTGGCTTGTAGTCAAATGAAGCATACTTGAATACGTTCACATCAGCATCAAAGAGCGGCCGCAACGATAATGCTCCGTCTGTGAAGTGCTCCGGCACCAGCATTAGCTCTGATGGACGACTGTGGTAGCCAGCTTGACTTTCCAGTACGCTCTCATCTTGCAGCGCTTTTCGGAGTCTGGTCACGAACCCATCCATGACGGTACCATGAGCTGCCTCTCTGCAAGTCGCAAAGGCGGGCCAGCTGTACTTACAGATACCCGTGCGGTTGCACTGTCGAACAGCTGTGATGAAGAGGTCCACAGCACCGTGGAGTAGTGCATTATTCCATGCATTGTCTCTCGCGATGTTTTCCCGATTGGCTGTCAGGATGAAATCGGCTTGAAGCAAGAACTGGACAGAAGTGAGCGAGAATTACCTACAAGCTGCATTGCCCGACGCACTGTAAAGCCAAGAGTCGCTATGGGCAGAAAATTGTAGATTGGTCGTGGCGGTAGACTTGCAGCATCCGCCGAGATCGGGAGGGCCAGGACTACCTCCGTCACAGCGATGCCCTCGCGTTTGCTCTCATGTGGCATGCCCTCTACAATGAGCTTGGTAATCATTAGCTCTTCGACGTCCTCAATGCTTGGATGAACCAGATCTGCACGATGCAAATTGACGATAGTCTGTGATTGAGGCTCGGGGAGCTGCCTGCGCTTCAGAGTGAAGCCAGAAGTCGGTTCCACGGAGCCCACATCGTAGATGCACACATTGATGTTCCGCAGCTTTCGGAGGAAGAGCAACAGCTCCGTCTGCAGGCTGAGTAAGTCTGCTTTCACAGTCTTCCGGTCCTGGACGTCTGGTATTTGAAGGCAGAACATGGTGCGCTCTGATACTGTCGGGGTGACATTGAAGTCACACCAAATCGGCACGATCATACCAAGCACGGAGTCACGCTCGAACCTGAAAGTGTAGTGACCAGATGATACCCAGACAACGTTTGCAACCTTGAAGACCGACTTGAAGCCAATGCCTTTCTCGCCAATATAGCCCTTCGTCGCGTTCGTGACTTTCTTGGTGCTATCGTTAATGTCGCATATGGCTTCGACATTTGCCTTGCTGAAGCCGATCTCGTTGCAGCCGACCCAGAGATAGCCGTCTTCGCGGTAAGCGAGAGTCAAGATGGGATCGACGCCTGGCGCATAGGTGTTGTCGTCGGCGTTCTGGATGAGCTCTAGCATGAAGTGGGTCGACTTCGTGTACAGCTGCGTCGATAGCCTGTCGAATTTCAGGTCAGTGCCACTGTATCATCTGTCCGTCAAGAGATATGCAATACATGTCCAGCGCTCGCGACAGGCTACGAGCGTTTGCATCAGCTGCTGCTCCGCCTGGATCATTGGCTCGACGCGACTTGCGTATCTTCTCGATCACGTTCTTGGCCTCACGACGAGAAGTCATGCCTTACAACCAAACGGTCCACAAGTAGAGCCCTTCAACAACCAGGCTCTCGACTACCAGACCTTCAACGACCAAGCATCGTCCGAGAGCGACAGACCGACAGATAAGAGGAGGTGGCAGTAGGCACCGCGGGAGGTGGGGCACAGGGCTTTGACTTAGTGCGCAGTGCTATCCGACAGACTTGGCACGTACTCAAAGACAGTATAGACCTCTCGCCGTCCCAGTGTCTGTCATATAGAGGTTCAAGGTGTTGAGTAAGTTAGCTTGGGCGCCGTACATCAGCCCAAGGAGTGCTGGAGTCCTTTGATTACTTTTAGACGTCTAGTCACCCATAGCCTACGGCCGCATTCCGTCATTCCCGTCGTGTCTCCTGCCCGAGGAATTGTACGTACGTGGAGGCTCGTTCATAGAGTATACAGCAGCACCATGTCCTGACCACGCAGGGGTATAGACTGTCACTCGGCACTCTTAGAAAATCACTGGAAGTACATGCAATAATCGCAGGGCCGGATGGCGACGCGCCGCCTCTTACCTCATTCACGGCCCTGAACTCCGTCCACAGCCATACATGAGAGACAGCACCTGTACAGCGCCATCGTTTTACTACGGGCAGCATAGTCATGGCGGCAAGGAAGCATTTGCTTGGCCGGCGGCGCTCGGAAGGCGACGATGATGAGTCGGCCATGGTGGGAGATTCACAGAGTGAGGGATCAGCGGGCAGTGTGCTCGGCGACGGGGAGGAGAGCACAGTCGCTGAAGCGCCGCATGAGAATGGAACGGCCGACGCACAGCAGTCGGAATCTGTGCCGCAGGATCATGTCAATGGATCCAAGGGAGTTGCAAAGAAGTCGCAGGTCGAACCGGAGCAGCCCACATTCAAGGCCAGCGCAGACACCGAAGGCATGATGCGCGGACTCTCAATCGACGATACGCCAGGAGAAGCGCTGGACTTTGAGGACGTGGGTGACTCCGTCTCTGTCGCTGCAGAGAAACGGGCCCAGCCTGTGCAGGCACCTTCCGGCAACATCCGCGTCGATCGACCCATCGATCGCCAACGGCGTGAACATGAGGAATATCGGAGGAAGAGAGATGCAGACCCCGCCTTCATCCCGAATCGTGGCAACTTCTTCATGCACGACACACGCGGTAGTCCGACCACACGCGGTCCAGCACCGGAGCGTGGAGGATTCGCAGGACGAGGACGTGGACGAGGCTTTGGCGGACCAAATGTGGCAGGCTTTCAGGCACCACGCGAGCCAACATGGAAGCACGACCTCCACGAAGTCATCAACGAAGAGCCCCCTGCTGCTGCAGCCCTACAGCCTGCTTCTCTTACTCGAGATCAGGAAGAGTCCGCACGGATATTTCCCAAGACCAACAGTCTGCCGCAACGGCAACCTCCCGGTACTACCACTCCGCAAGCTACAGCGGTTGTCCTTGGAAAAGTCCCCGTGCGTGTCTCGCTACCTGGAATGTCAAAAGCGATCACGATGCAGGAACCTCTCGCAGTGAAGAGACACATGCGCTTTCCGGATCACAGACCTCCACTGCGCAGAGACAAGCCCGTCCGGGTGTATCTGTATGGCTATGGTCCGAAGTACATCTTCCCTTCAGCGGACCGTTCATTCGTATTCATCCCACGGCAGTTGCGGCCTAATCAGCGCGGCTACGGGAGCAATACATATCAGCGTGGCAACATCAGCTATGGTCCTCACAGCCGCCGCACAAGCGTTTTCGGCGGCAGTATGTACTCCGCCAGCGTAGCAGCCAGTCGAAGATCCTCGATCGCTGGACGAGACGGTGCCTTCTCGCCGGCCTCGTTCAACAGTGGCTTCCATGGTCAGCCCAGGCCATTTGTCAACCTTCCACCCGGTGGACGCATGTACTCGAATGGCACATCGCCGGCACCTCTATCAGGCTATCAAACGCCGACCGGTCAGATTATGCATACATACCCACTGCCACAGAAGCCCATGATGACAGGTACCCCGACAGTTGCTCTTCACCAGCCTAGGCCGCAGAAGACCATCTCTGTCACCGGTATCGAGTCACCAGCTGCTCTGCAACAAGCACGACGGCCATCAAGTACCAGTTCTCAGCAGCCATTTCACAACCAGCTGCCGGCACACATGACCGAACAGCCAGTATATGCCCAGCAGCAAAGCCAATACTATGCACCAGGGCCTACGTACGACTTCGCGCCTCAAGTGTCTGCGAGCGGCACTCCGCTGCTGGGCATCCCGGAGCAAGCTATGCATAGCCAGAACTTCCAGCCTCCAAACATGTACTACCCTCAGTACCCGCCTCCCCAGCAGCCGTACTACTACGGCCAGCCAGCACCGATGCAGATGTACATGCCGCCTGCAGGTCCACTCCAGCAGCAGTACATCCCTCAGAGTCCGACGCATCAACAAGTGCCGCTATCGCACCCAACTGACGCGATGCAAGCACCCTCCGGGATGGTGGCGCATGAGAGCAACGGCATGGTCTTTTACCTTCCTGCAGCAGACGTCGCTCAGCAGCCATCGGCGCCATCGACGACTGAGTATCAGCCGGCGGAGAGCTTTGTACCCGCATATGCCATGCCTGGGCTGCCGCCACCGACGCCGGGACCAGAGGAGAGTGGATACTACTATCCGGCTATTGATGCTGGAGGGCAGAATTGGAACTACGGGAGTGCGCAGTAGCACTGTGATAGTATGGGAGTATGGTGGTTTGGGTATTAAGAGGACGCCGATTTGGAAATGTGAGGTGGGTGTGGGTTGGATTTTGTGATCATTCTCTGAGGAAGCAAGCATGGCGTTCAGGTATATCAATCTATTGTGGAGATCATTTGGCTACTCGTGAACACGAGCGCTCTTGGTATTGATTGCATTGTATCACTTGAAGCATAGTGAGCCCTCCGTGTTGCGAATCGTCACATTCTCATCACAATGCATCAGCCATAGTGAGGCAGGTGCGATCACATTGAGCATTGCCACTCGGTCGCAACTGCCAACCCATGTGTAAGCAGCGCTCGCGCAATCGCCTAGAAACTGCTCGCATGTTCTCACATATCTGAAGTGACACTTGTGAAGCACGGGCACAGCATGCTGACAACGCAAGGCTGCACACTGTGACGCCGGTGAAGTGAAGGCGAGACGGGAGAAGCCGTCCGCCCAGTCACCTGCGGCGTCCCGTGCACCCAAGAGCTCCGCAAGGCAGCTCTCGTCTTGCGTCTTCCCACCACCGCATCACCACTCACTACCTCCACCACATGTCAGACAACTTGTCTGTTAGTCACCTGAACACCTCCCACCCTATTCTCAGCAACCCACCCCCCACTGCTCCCTATTCCTCACTGTCACCACCGCCTTATCGGTGAAGCGAGGCTCAGTACGTCACCACGCACAGCCGCCGCCTAGAACACCTCTCAGCTGGAGCGAGGCCTCACACAGACCATCCACCCAACACCTCACTTCCTACACACACATCCATCATCATGGCAGCACCCGGCCATCACGGCGGCAGCAGTGTCGGCCCAGACACGCTCATCACCGTCAAGATCTCGGTCAACGACAACCTGCGCAAGCTGAAGCTCCCACTGCGCGACCTGGGAGCGGGGGTGCTGATTGACAAGGTATGTGAAGTCCATCACGCAATGTCACTGCCATACACACAACTAACACTCCAACACAGCTCCGCACCTGCCTCAGCATTAAGGCCGAGCAGCACGTCACTTTCGAGCGGTTCTCTGACTCAGCAGGCGGCTACATCGTCCTCGACGCCACCAACCCTCAAGTCTTCAAGACTCTCATCCGTGCCGCAAAAGCCAAGTTGAAGCTCAGGCTCAAGGCTACTGTCGCGCCAGAGGTTGTTCAGGAAGAGGCACCTCTCACTGAGGATATCAAGGCTACACCCAAGACGATGGAGCCGGTCATCGTCAGTTCCCCAGCTCAGACTCCCTCTCTTCGCGAGGCTACACCCACCAACACCAAGAACATCGGCTCCGGCATCTTCGAATTCAGGGAGGCTCGCGCATCGCAGCAGACTCTTGTTGATGATGAGGCTCCAGTACCCAAGCCCTTCACTGCCGACCGCACCGACTTCTTCACGGCACTCGCCAATGCCAGCAAGTCTGCTGCATCTACCTCCTGCGAGCTTGCCTTCCGCACCCGTGAGCCCACACTGCGTAGCGCCAATAACGCCACTGTGCACCCAATGTGGTCAGTCTACTGCAATGAGTGCGATGCGGCCATGCAGGACGCCCACTACCACTGCAGCATCTGTGACAGTGGCGACTACGATCTCTGCGAGGGCTGCATTGCTACAGGCAAGCTCTGCCCGGGCGAGGGTCACTGGCTCATCAAACGCTTCATCAAAGACGGCAAGGTCATCACAAGCACCACGGAGCGCATCGGCCGCAAGCCCAAGCAGGAGAACGAGAAGGTGCCAGGTGCTGTCCCTGTCGGCCATCTCAAGAGCGATCCTCTCTTCGAGGGTCCAGTGCGCACTTGCAACAACTGCATCGACACAGCGCCTGAGGAGATGTTTGTCACTTGCCAGCAGTGTGAGGACTTCGACCTTTGTCTGAAGTGCCACGCTCGTGGTAAGCACGGTCACCACCCTGCTCACGCATTCGACCGCGCTACCGAGAAGACGATTCTTTCGATGACTGAGGTGAGCATGCTCACTCCCGGCCGCAACATCCGTCACAACGCCATTTGCGACGGCTGCGACAAGTCTATCTACGGCGTTCGCCACAAGTGCCTCAGCTGCCCAGACTTCGACTACTGCAGCGAGTGTGTCCAGAGCGCGCCTCACATCCACCCCCAGCACCGCTTCGCCGCAATCTACACGCCCATTGTCGACATCGCTCCCAACTTCATCCGCCACGCTGGCATCTACTGCGATGGTCCTCTTTGCAAGAACAATGGCGCTTTCATCAGTGGCGTCCGCTACAAGTGCGCTGTATGCCACGACACCGACTTCTGCGCCAACTGCGAGGCTCTGCCGAGCCACCACCACAACCGCACGCATCCGTTGATTAAGTTCAAGACGCCGGTTCGCAACGTCAGCATCATTACAATGAACGAGGATCAGCGCGGCAATGTTCGCAACATGGGTGACAAGCGTCCGGAGACTACTACCGAGGCTACTTCGGCTCCTGTGGCTCCTGCGACTATGCCCATCAAGACCACCGCTGTCAAGACAGTCGGCGAAATTAAGCCAACGCTTGAGAAGTCGCAGCCCATCCCCATCTTCACCTCCGCAAAGAACACTCTGGTCCCTCCTCCAGCTGCCGAGGTCCCGGCTGGTCTGCTGAACGCGGTGTTCGTCCACGATAGCGTTGCTGACGGCATGGTCGTCCAGCCAGGCGCTCGCTTCACGCAGATCTGGACGATGAAGAACGAGGGTCCTTTCGCCTGGCCCGCCGGCTGCAGCGTGCGCTACGTCGGTGGCGACAACATGCTCAATGTCGACAACAGCCATCCAGCTTCGGTCTCCGACATCAATGCCGCCACTGAGAGCAACGTTGTTGGTCGTGAGGTGATGATCGGCGAGGAGATTGCTTTCAAGGTCACCCTCAAGGCTCCCATGCGCGAGGGCAAGGCCATCAGCTACTGGCGTGTCAAGGCTGCTGATGGTACACCGTTCGGTCACCGCCTCTGGTGTGACGTGGAGGTCAAGAAGTCCGCTGATGCTGTCTCGACAACTCCTATCGAGCAGCCCACCGTCTCGCTCCCTGCCCGCCCCTTCGTCGCCAACCAGCAGGACAACATCCGCAACGCGATGCAGGCTCAGATGACCCAGCGCCAGCAGATGCTCGAGCACTTGGGCACCCCGCAGAGCGATCCTACCGGCTATGCCGCTATCAGGGAGGCCCTTCTCCGCCAGCGCGAGGCACGTGAGCAAGGCAGTCCTGCTAGCTCTTCCATCGCCTCCACTGCTTCGTCTCCCGCCCGCACGACCGCCGAGAAGGAGCACGCTCGCATGCGTGTTGAGGCGTTGAAGGCCAAGATCCTCAAGGCTCGCGCCGAGAAGCAGGCCTGCCGCGCTGAGTTCGCTGAGGCTCGCAAGTCTTTCGCACCTGTATCGCCCAGCGCCGAAGCTAGCAAGAGCGCTCAGACCACGGAGAAGGTGCAGAAGATCATCGAGCAGGCGAGCAAGGTCCCTGTTGAGGAGGAGAAGACCGAGGAGCTCGCCACTAGCCAAATGGTCTTCCCACGACTGGAGAAGGAGAGCCCAAGCAGCAGCATGGTGTCTTCGTCTACCAAGGGTAAGGCTGCTTACGTTGAGAACGAGGCTGGCGAGGTTGAGAGCTCTGCTATGCCTGCGCCGGCTGCACATGCCACGACACCTGCGGAGGAGGGCTTCGATGACCTCACGGATGAGATCGAGGTGCTCAGTGCCAGTGGAATGGAGAGCGATGATGGGTTCCTGACGGATGAGGAGTACGACATCCTTGATGCTAGCGATCATGAGACTGTTGCCTCGCCGTGATCGACTGGCGGAGGAGTGTGGAAAGCACAAGATGTAGGGAGAAGACTTGGGCTCTGTGGGTCAGGATGGGATGCCTAGCAGATGACGATGGAGTGACAGGTGCAAACCTCCGCTCATGAAATGATTGGTGCTACTACTCTGGGATCCAAAGGATGGGGCGTTGGTGTGCTTGGTTTCAGGATAAGTGTGTGATTTGGACAGGGTAGCTGTATGACTTCCTACGACTGCGTTGTCTCCGAACTTCGACAGGTGATTTGTGCTGTCGCCCTGGTGATCCCACCGCGCTCGCTCGAGATCCCGGTATATTCTCTTCGCTTGACGCTCATGGTGTGTAGCCCAGTCATACCGCCCTGCATAATGTCACGCCACCTACTCAGCTGCTTGTGATGTACAGCATGTCAGCCTCACTGAGTACCTCTCCAGTCGCCATCCTCGTCTCCTTGCTCGGCGCGCAGCCTTTCACTCCTTCCCACCCTCACCCTCACCACCTCCCTCATGGACTCCCTCAGATTCGCCCTCTCCTGGTTCGAACCCCTCACCACCGCCCTGTTCACTCGCAACATCCCCTTCACCTACCGCTGGCGTCTCCTGCTTCTCCAGCCCCTGGCCTTCCTCACTTATGCACTGAAGTATCTTCCGTACGCAATCTCCGCGCCGTACAATGTGATCTACATCCCAACACGCTCCACTCACAAGCTTCGCGCCCTTGTCTTCACGCCTAAAGCCTTCAACAAAGGAGCTGCACGTACTGGTCTCAGACCGCTGCATATCGACTTCCACGGCGGCTCATTTTTCGGCGGGATAGCAGAGTACGGCGTGCCGTTCTGCGAGGAGGTATGCGAACGGACTGGCGCGGTGGTAGTAAGTACGCAGTATCGGCATGCGCCTGCGAATGTTTATCCTGCTGCCCACGAAGACGCTAAGGATGTCGTGGACTGGGTGTTGGCGAATGCCGAGAAGCGGTTTGGCGCCGATTCGAAGGATTTGACGGTGTCTGGCTGGAGCGCTGGGGGGAATTTGATGATGGTCGCTGGGACGAGGGCGAAGGCGGCTGTGGGCGTGTATGCAGTGGTATGTATGCATTCGTCGACTGTGGTATCTCTACTTCTCCGAACGTCTGAGACACGGGGAACGCTCGTGTACGTCCAGCTGCGATAGAGGTATGGTGAAGGAGTGCACCTGGGAGAGACTTGCTGCTCTCCTCCTTGGGGTTCATGACCAATCGCTGTTGTGGACGTACTTGTATGGGCGCAGGGAGCATGCCAGACTTCGTGAGAGAGAGATGGTAGGAATAGGTCTTTCGAAGCATTACTGACAAGTTAGGTCGATCTTCGATCGCCTCCAGACGCAAAGCCAAAGCCTGCTGGTTTCCCAAAGAGAGATCCGTCTGTATGGTTGATGCCGCTCTTCGATGCGTATGCTTTGCCTGCTCGAGCGGGTGGAGGTAGTGATTCGAGGCTCAATCCAATCTTGAAGCACACCGATGAGCTGCCAAGAGACATGCTGTTCATCAATGCTGGTATCGATATCCTGCTTGCTGAGCAGCTGGCCCTTGTTTCGCGGGTACAACGGGATCTGGAGGAGGATGGGAGCGTGACTGGTCGACAGAGGCGTATCGTAGCGAAGACGTTCGATAAGGGCTTCCATGGATGGCTTGAGTGTGAGTATTCTTCTTCTCTCCGAAGTACGCTTGTCGTCTGAGTGCTATGCTGACGTAAGGTATATGTGCAGTGCCGTCTTGGGTCATTGCCAATGAGAGAGATAAGACGGAGGCGTTTGATGCTGCGATCGGCTTTTTCGTGGAAGCTCGACAACGACGAAATGTGTCGTGATGTAGCATATGATGAGAGGCCACTCTCCGCTCAAGCTCTTGGTCGAGGCAGACAATTGCAATCGTCGATGCACCTAATTCCAATCAAGGTGTCGAGATTGCCATGGTTCTTGCACAAAGCCTGCCATCTCTCTACCCAAACACCATGTGTCCTTGGACCGACCAAAACTGATCGAAGTCCCATGTACTCCGTCATTGTTGCTAGCAAAGAGAGTCTAAACTGCTCTCTTGCTTGACTGAGACCAGCATCTTCGATGTACAGATCGAATTTAGCACCTTTAGCTTTGTATCTGCGGAGGTGAACTGATTCGAACGGGAACCCATTCGCCCGATATCGACGAGTTGCGTATCCAGCCGTCTTTGCTACCAGACTGAGGAAGTTCTCTTGTCTTTGCGAGATGCTGAACAATTGCACATCGTTGAGCACACTTAGAGCTCCTGTTGTCTAGGACGCTGGCGTCCAGAAATCTCCGTTGATGTACAGCTTCAGCTGCACCAATCGCACCCATTCATGCCTAATACAGGCCAAAAGTCGCTCAAACTGCAGATCTGACGCCATCATACGCATATATCCAGGCGTTAGCGAGAAGTAGAAGTTCATTGCTGGAATAAATGGCCCTTGTTTGCGATCTTGCAAGAAACACAATGCGCCTGCAGCGCTGCACTGAAAGGCAAATCTTCTGTCGTAGAGATAGCTCATCGTACGACCGTTGAATCGCCTATTGACACGCGTAATTGCTGTGCAAAGATCTCCCATATCGCGAGGCAACATCGACGATCCGGGTACCACTACATCGTAATACAAAGTCTTTGTGCTAGCAGTATAGGTAGTCGGATACCATGTACCGGCTGTTGACTCCCTGATATATCTTTGCTGTTCAAGTACTGCTTGAACGATACGCGGATCGTTTTGCGGCAGGTCGTACACATATACGTCGACGTTGTCAGGGAGCAAATGCTTCATCATACGTTCGAAGACCCCTGGTCTAAAGAACGTATAGTTCAAGTTTTTCGGGCCATTGTAGTCCACTTGAGGTCCTAAAGCGGCTGCCAGTACAATTGGATATGCCATGGTGGACAAGGGAGAGCGGTATACGGCTGTAGGAGTGTCGTGTCTCGTCATTCGTCGGATATGGTGCAGGATGCTTGCTTCTCGATGTCACTGTGTAGGAGAGAATGTACTGGCTGACTTGGTCGATATGAGCGTAGGAGAGTCTTGCAAACTTGAGAGAGGCAAACGGCCATTCGCCTTTGCAAGATGGAAATCGCACCGACACTTACAGTTCCGCCGTAGCCCAAACCCATTAACCACCCTGAGCTCACATCCAATGCCTCATCACAGTCTCCTCAGTCAACTTGTACCCATGACAGACCTACGTTAGTACACCCTCCATGCCCTCTCGCTGTACGCCATCGCACCAAGATCCCTCATCGACGACATGGGAGATTGACACACTCAACGACCAGCAAGCCATGACAACGATCCACGAGAGACCACTCCTATACATCATCTGCATTCAACCTGGCCGACAGATCGACATCAGTATGCGAATCAATAGCATGGCCATCGTTCACCTGCTTCGCCTTCCACTCCTCGATCGCCTTCGCAGCAACACGGAAGCCCTCAATCCCAGCCGGCATCCCGCAGTAGCAAGCAGCCTGCAGAAGAACCTCTCTGATCTCATCCTCAGTGGCGCCATTGGTCATTGCGCCCTTGACGTGAGTCGCAAGCTCCGTGCCGCGGTTCTGGCAGCAGAGCATGACGATGTTGAGAAAGGACCTTGTCTTCAGCTCCAAGCCCGGTCGCGTCCAGATGGAACCCCAGCAGCTTTCGGTGACATACTGAGATGTCGTTAAGAGATGGACAATCATAGCAAGAGCATCAGGCATACCTCTTGCATCGCCATGGCGAAGCTGCCTTTGGCGTTCTTCAACGATGTGTCGACATACTCCTTGCCGGCCACCTGGTACCTCATCTTGATGCCTTCATTGAAGAGGACCTCGCGAGCCTTCTTGACTTCCTCTTCGGTGTATTGGGCAGGCATTGTAGCGGTGTTATGGTCGACAAACGCAAGTAGTAGACGCAGGAAGATTGCGAAGATTCAGTCGCAGCTGTCACAAAGTACAAGACCGTGTACAGGCAAAGCACGCTGAGTGCCGAAGCACCGGCAGACATACGTAGCCATAGCTACTCCTATCGATGATGCTTGACCTGGATGAGGAGGAGCTGTCACTTCAGCCGTCTGCACTTGCATGCAAGCTTTCACGCGTCCCGAGCCTGCGGGGAAAGCGACAGGAATAGCCGACCACTGTGCTACCAGCACTTCGAGCCTGCAACGTGACACTTCGTACCCACCACAGATGAGGGGAAGCATTAGCAAGATGTCGTGGTTATGCCGAACAATATCTGGACCGGAGCTGTCTCCTTCGTCGAGGCTCAGGAGACAAATCCCAGGCCAGATTTCAATCTCAACGAGGTTATCACCATCACAGCTCGCGCGAGCAACCCGGCGCACCGACTATGGCGTCAAGTAAAGGACTCCCAGCAGCTCGGCCCGACCAGGTGTATGTGACAGTCTCTCCGATCGCTGGCGGTTTCATCACTCTGGCGGACAAGTTCTTCGTATCACCAGCAGATCCCGAGGCCAAGCGAACAGTCCCTTCACTGACGTTCCTGGTAACGCATCCCGGTACGACAGCCTTCGGTGGAGATGAATCGAAGCCATTTCGATTGATGTTCGACTTGGGACTACGGAGGGCCAAAGAACGCTATCCGAAGAAGTTGCAAGACCACATCGATGGCCGTGCACCACACGCCTTGCCTCCGGGAGTAGCAGCTCAGCTGAAGGCCGGTGGTCTCGATCCAAGCGATATCAATCTCGTCATGCTGAGCCATGTGCATTATGACCATCATGGAGATCCAGAAGATTTCCCCAACGCCAAATTTCTCATCGGCCACGGAGCCATGGAAGTGCTGAAGCATGGACTCGGTAGCATAGCGTCGCACCAGCACTTCGAGCCAGACACATTACCCGAAGATCGCTCATCAGAATTGTCCGATCCGGATGGCAGCGACTGGCATCCCCTGGGTCCTTTCCCTGCAGCACTCGATCTCTTCTCCGACGGCTCGGTGTATGTGATCGACACGCCAGGTCATCTTCCCGGCCACGTGAATCTCCTTTGCCGACTTGGTGAACGGCGATGGCTGTGTCTATGTGGTGATGCGTACCATGATCGCCGGTTATTGACAGGCGAGAAGGACATCGGCACGTGGCAGGCGCCCGAGGGCCACACGCTGTGCATTCATCTTGATCAAGCAGGAGCGGCGGCCAGTATCGAGCGATTGCAGAAGTTGCAGATACTCGGTGGTGATGAGGTCGAGCTTGTTGCTGCACATGAGGACGAGTGGTGGGAGAAGAACAAGTCGCGGCAGTTCCCGATGCTGCTGTAGTGTTGATGAGAGCAGTAATGAGCAACCGGGAGTTGAAGCGGCGCCTCGCCAAAGGTCTATGAGTGCCTCGATCGAGATCGCATGTAGTACCTTATGAGCTCTGAGTCCGAGAAGCAACGCAAACTGGTCAAAGTCAAAGCCTTCAGGTGCAACGAGAAGTCTCGGCCGTATCTGCCGAGGAATGCGGACCTTTGAGAAACATTGCAACAGGAGCTTTTGACGTGCGCAGCTGTCGTTCATATTCCAAGGCCTCGTAAGCATGGAAGTGACCGTGATCTTGATTCGGCCATGAACGCGCAACGGAGAGGATGAGCACGAGCGGCGATCAAGCGCAGCAGACGAAGCGGGCAGTGTGTGCTGCATATTCGCAGTCTGGTCAACCACAAGTCCATACGCGCTACGGGGCAATAACGGCAACGACACATTGATGCTTGCCCTCTGCTCGTCATAGGACGTACACGGACAAACAAACCTATCTAGTCGATCGCCCAGTCACTCTCAGCCTGTAGTCTCTCATCCGATCTTCAACACGCTCCCCGTTCCAAGTCTCCTCTCCCTCGTCATCCTTGCTCAGCACAGGCATCCCAACCTGCTCAATGCAGAAGCCAGCTGCCACAGTGCCCCAGAGTGCCGCTTCCTGATGACGAGGTAGACCCTCCGCTACGTCGTACCTCACGAGGCCCACCGCGAACCCGCCAAGAAAGCCATTGCCGCCGCCGGTCGGATCGACCACTCGGCTCGAGTCCGACAGATATGGCGGGAGGAAGCAGGCCGAGTCGTGATCGACTGACGGCCCACGCTGCGCCACATAGCAGCCTTCTTTGCCACACCGCACAACAACAGCGTCGTTTCTCAGAATGCCCACGCCATGTTGAAGAAGTCGAGAAGCTTGCGAGATGACAGCTTCAGCATCGAAGGTGTCGCCGTGGCGAAATCCGAAGAGTGCAGCAAGCTCCTCATGATTAGGACTGATCACATCCACCCACTTCAACGCCTCGAGCGTGTTGTGAAGTTCAGCTGGCGTGCACATATCAGGCACCGGCTCCCAAATGATGATCTCTCGACTCGCAAAAGACCCCAACACCTCCCTTCTCCGCTGCCCAATCCGTTGCACCAGCTCAATACATCTCGTAGGCGAACAGATGAGATGGAAGCTCTTCGCACCCAACAACTCGTCCGTCAGATCATCAGCAGTCAGCCGCTTCTTCTCGGTCAAGTACTTGAAAGCCCGATGATCGTTCTCGCCGTACCCATTCCAGCCTCGAGTTGTCAGAGCATCGCGTGGTCGGAGGAGCACGCCAGTCTGCCATGAGGCGATGAATTTCGCGTAGCTCAGGAAGGAAGTCGGTGCCTGTGTCGACTATCCAGCCTATGGATCTGGAAGAGTGTGGTGGGGACAGGAGGCGAGCGCCGATGGCTGAGTATGTGCCGGCGCCGCCGATGATGTCTTTTTGCGGAATTTGGTCGGGGTGCGACGGGGGAGGGTAGATGTCATCTAGGGTACGTTAGCCGCTTGCGTGGCTAGACTTTGCTCATGACTGTGCCAGTCAACGACGAGAGATGAAAGGGTGATGCCTAGGAGTCTGCCATTTCTAGGCAGCCAGACAAGAGAGGAAATATAGTGCTTGCGTAACCTACCTATGATGAACATGCCCAGCGTGCAGAAGTCCATACTGCCTCGTATAGTTGCTCCCAATTTGCAGTAAAGGGTAATGAACCGTGTAGGCTGGGCCTACGACAATGATATATGTCGCTGAACGATGTGTTACTAACGCTTGAAGGCTTCGACCCGCTGGTTCCGAAGCGCCTGACGACTTGGGGCACCGATCGACTGAATCGCAAGGATGGTGCAGAGCTATGCCATTGCAGATGCAGTTTCCAAGGATCTACTACGTTGGCGCACTATATTCGGAGGTGTACGAGTGAGATCGTTGCTATGTTGGAGACGCTTATAGATGCCCAAGAAACCCACAGTTTGTGCGGCTGTGGCGTCGCGTCTTCCTAGCGCGCCGGAGCATTACTACGTGGAATACTATGTAGCTGTTCCTGTTGCGATCTCCCTTCTTGTAGGCAGCTAGTTGTATCCCTATCTGTATCCCTACCTGGAGGCTGCCTATCCGCGTCTGCTTTCAACCTTCCGAGGCTTCATTGAGCTCACCCGCAACAACGACTCGAGGCCACGACAGCTCCGAGAGCGTCAGTACCAGACACCCAGGGTAAGCACATGCCAATGCCTCTCCCAGGCTCTTGCATCTCCTAGTCCATTATTTCGAACTTGTGTATAGCAGCTGAAGAAAGGTGTCACAGTTCCTCCAGAGTCGTTCACGCCAAGCGCGAAAACAGTAAGGATCGACGTGGTGTCACGGGCGACTGCATACCTCGACATCATGGCAAGCGTGACTGGAGCCGGGGGGAACGGCATGCACAACTTTACTACTTTGATCAAGAGGTGCGTACATCATCCTATATTATGTCGTTGCCGCCTCCTCAGATCATAGCGGTGGAGGCTCCCTCGGGATTCAACCCGCTTACGCCCTTAATCCGCAGACTCGAAGCTGCCACCTCTCGGTTGGAGGATATCGCATCCTCAGCAGGGCCCCTGAGGGATTCGAACGCATTGGGTGCGGAACAACATGGCATACCCGGTACGAGAGCTGTTGGGGGAGGAACTGGCCGTTCAGGGAGTCACCCAGCACCTCCTGGGATGGTTGTAGGAAGCCCAGGGGTTGCGCCAGGGCTACCGAAATCGCCGCCTGTTGCTGCGCCTGCGAAGCCCGAGCTGCCGCCTTCGATCCAAGAAATGGACGCTTTGATCGATGGAGAAGTAGCAGCTTTCGTAGAGTCTGGCAAAGGACTGGATAACCTGCTCGAGGAACAGACCACGGCCGTGGCGAAAGCGTTTCGCGATCAACGGAAGTACCTTCTAGTATCCACGAAAGCCAAGAAGCCTGACATGACGTCCCCGTCCTTCCCGGAGCTCCTCAAGGACCTACAACACGACATGGGCACAGTAGGCGATATCCGCGACAGCAACCGCGCGACTCCTGTAAAGGAGCACCTAGCCATGGTTGGAGAAGGTATCAGCGCGTTGCAGTGGTTGCTCATGGACGGCAAACCCGCGGATTACATCGGAGAGGTTCTCGGAGGGGCCCAGATGTACGGGAATAGGGTTCTGAAGGCGTTTAAAGAAGCGTAAGCACCCTGAAGCAGCCACGAAAATCGAGCTTGGTCACTAACATGTAACAGAGACCAAAGGCATGTCAAATACGTTCAATCCTACTACGCTCTTCTCAAGGCTTTGAAAGCGTATGTGTTGAAGAACTATCCATCCGGCGTAACGTGGAACAATAACGGCATCGACGCGGTGCAAGCATACCGGGAAGCTGACAGCGCACCTACGACGAATGGAGCACCTATCGCCTCAAATGGCGGTCCGCCACCACCACCGCCACTACCAAACTTCGACAATGTACCCGCGCCACCTCCACCGCCTCCTGGCGCTGCACCTATAGCAAAGGGAGCAGCAGCCGCAGGAGGCGACATGGATGCCGTATTCCAATCGCTTAATCGCGGCAGCGACGTGACGAAGGGACTGAAGAAGGTCGATCAGTCGCAAATGACCCACAAGAACCCATCGCTCCGAGCAGCCGGCGTGGTCTCGGAGCGACGCGACTCAGAAGATAGCATCACAAGATCACGAAGCCGAGGACCGGAGACGAAGCCGAAACCAGCTGGCATGCGGCAAGACAGCACAAGCACTGTGATCAAGAGCAAGAAGCAAGGCAAGAAAGAGCTCGACGGCAACAAGTGGATCATTTCAGACTTCGAGGGACCACCGGCGCCGATTGAGATCGAGGTCTCGCTGACGCAGAGTCTGTTGATATCAAACTGCACCAAGACGACCATCGTCCTGCGAGGGAAGGCGAATGCCATTTCAATCGACAACTCTCCACGCCTCCAGCTCCTCGTCGAGACTCTAGTATCCAGCATCGACGTCATCAAATCCCCGAACTTCGCCGTCCAAATCACCGGCACACTACCCACAATCATGCTCGACCAAGTCGACGGCGCGACGATCTACCTGGGGGAGTCGAGTCTTGCTACGGAGGTGTTTACTAGCAAGTGCTCGAGCATCAATGTCGTGTTGCCTGCGACAGCAGGGGAGGATGATAAAGAGTTGCCGTTGCCAGAGCAGATCAGGACGTTTGTGAGGGGCGGGAAGTTGGTGAGTGAGATTGTGGAGCATGCTGGGTAGGATGGCGCAGAAGAGGCAAGGATGTAGGATAGGAATTGTAGGATGGTGACCTGATTTCCTATGGTGTGGGACAACTTGCCTGTGCACATGTATGGGGAGCTGCGACAGTGGAAAGACCCAGCAACGCAGCGTGGAGAGGCACCGTCTGATCTCGTGACCAAAATGCTCACGGCGGGCGTCGCTGGGTATGCGCATGAGCTCTTCCAGTTGATCACGGCAACAGAACGACGCTGTAAGCTGGCATCGACGAGTTCCTGTTGCGACCTGCGCCGTCTACGTTACGTGCTATTTGGTGAAGTTGCGGTTGACAGTCGTTCGTGAGTGGGACAAGAGATATCGCGGACATAAAGCGGGGATATGATTCGTCCCCGCGCTTCAAGTTGGTGGCGAACGACCACGACGCCTCGATAGCTGCAGCCTGGCCTCGTAACTTTGCTCGTGCTGCGATCTAGTCACACTGCATGAATATATCGATACCCTAGTAGACTGATACAGCTCGGTGGCTACCATCTGAAGCGCCCCATACACTGTGCCGCACTCGTACATATATGTGACCGTCAAGATGCCTGCCCCAGCGATCAAAGCGATCATCTTCTCCGTCAGCCTTGTCACAGCACTCGGCATAGCAATCTACGAGAACCCCGAAGTACAACGATGGCTACAGGAACAACGCGACCGCTTACTAGAGCTCCTACGCAGTATAGGCGCCGAGCTCGACCCACAGACAAGACGAGAGGCAGAAGCCTTCGCCTTCGAAGGGCGATCCCCGATCAACGATGAAGGACTACGGCGAGAAGCGGAAGCTAGTCGTGAGGCTGCCGCTTTGGCAACGGGGAGGTCAGTAGGGTCTGGTAGTGTGAGGAGGATCCCTGTGAAAGGGCCAGAGACCGAGGAGCAGGCTGAGGAGAGGCGGAGACTGGGGAGGGAGTATTTGGCGAAGCGGAATCAGACTATGTTTGAGATGAGGGAGCGGAGGAAGCAAGAGGGCGATGAGGGACCGACGACGCCGACCTTTGACGCGATGGTGGATACGGAGGGCGAACTGAGGCCGTCTGAGAAGGAATTACCCGATGTGCCACTAGCACCGCTTACGATCCCTACTCGCCAGATGGGGGGACAGCCTATCACAGAGGGATCTGGCATGAGCGGCTGGCAGATGGGTGCGAGACTGGCAGACCCGTTCAGTGACGAGTTCGAAATGGAGCGGAGCTCGACACCGAAGCCGCCGGTACCACCCAAGATCGAGATACAACGCGAGCCGCACCCTCTTGCAGCCTTCCAGAGTGACACTCACAATCCCGCACATCTTATCAGCG
This sequence comes from Cryoendolithus antarcticus, assembly GCA_002077065.1. Classification (NCBI taxonomy): domain Eukaryota; kingdom Fungi; phylum Ascomycota; class Dothideomycetes; order Cladosporiales; family Cladosporiaceae; genus Cryoendolithus; species Cryoendolithus antarcticus. The sequence continues at coordinate 261,496 of NAJO01000050.1, read as the reverse complement.
ATAGTCAGTCACAGACCTTCTTCGCCGACCTCGAACCTGCAGAGGAGTGTGGAGAGCTGTCTTACGAAGAACAACTCGCTATCGCACTGTCTCTCTCCGAGGCTGATTCCCAGGGTCCTTCTGCTACGGTGCGGCAGGTGGCAGCTTTGACCAGCTCTGACGCCGACCTGAGAGCAGCCATTGAAGCCAGCCTGAGGGACATGGATCATCAACAAGCAGCACACGCGGTCGCAAACGATGCTTCCCTGACGCCACGAATGCAGCCTCTTGTGGATCTTACCCCTGACCCACCTACCTCGATACCGCAGGATCAAGCACGAAGAATGACCTGGGAGGAGCTTTTCAAGCAGCCCGATTGGAAGGACCACCCGGCAAATGTAGCGCGACGGCCTGTAGATGAGGAGGACGACCTCTACAGCATCACACCGCAATTGACACGCGCGAGACTAGCAGACCTGAACGCTTCGCACGCAGGTTCAAACTCAACCACATCACCAGCAACTCTGGAACCAGCCACAGTCCAAGACCCACCGGAACAGCTCATAGACGCTAGCTTCTACTCCGCCCACTCCCGCTCCACAACCCCCTTACCTCCAGCCATCAACTCAGCAGCACCCTCGCAAACCTCCACCCTCGGCTTCGAAACCGAATCAGCATCTGAACGCTTCGCCTCACTACCAACGACCCGAACGCAGTCAATCGCTGCATCCGAAGCTTCACTGGTGCAGGCGCCGAGTGAGGCGTCCGAGATTGAGGTGCTGGAAGTGGAGGAGGACAGCGATGATGGCGTGCTTTCTTCGGGTGTTCTGACGCCTGATAGCTGGAGTGAGGTTGAGGGGAGTGAGGGCGGGGAGAGCGAGGAGGGGGAGAGGGAGACGAATGTGGTATGAAGGGGTGTTGGTGATGATTGGATGGGTGTATGATTGGTGGCGTTCGGGGCACGTTGGGTTCGGGACGGATTGGGTTGGTCGTAGCATTTGGGTGGGTGTTGAAGTCTCTACTGCCTGGAATTCTATGCAATCTGCGAGTACGCTCACCACTACATCTCTCGTGCTCTTCTCGTCTCAGGTGCAGCTCACGATCGCAGCCAGGCTAAGGGGAACATGATTTGCAATCCCTTAGATATCAGAGGAGCTTCATCGGCGTGGTACGCTCTACGGCTGCTATCGTGACCGGCTGCGCTATCGCATCCCGTTCATGCCCTTGGCCGCGACCGCAAGCCAGCTCTGGATCCCGAGAAGCGCCGTCCTGGGGAGTCCCTCATACCGTTGCTCATCATATGTGGCATTGATAGCCTGCACCAACCTCCTCGCTTTCACGATGGTCAGCCTCTTCGCGCCCTTCGCCTCATTGCCCTGCACGAATTTTACGGCATCCTCGAGTAACTCCTGTCTCTTCTTCCTGACGTCCACCGCATCTTCTGCCTCTGCAGAACAGAGCGCACAGACACACTTGAAACCCCATGTAGTCTCCAGCGAAGCCGTGCGGGTCTCGTAGTCCGGCGTGAAGTCATAGCTATGCGTGATCTCATCACCGGCGCGAATAGGCTGTATTGCACGAAGCAGCAGCATGTCCCCAATGAAGTCCTTCTCCGAGTTCGCGAGACACGAATGATTTGTATACGCCGCGTGAATCCAAAGGCCCGTACTCGCATTCGTCACGTTTTCATCCTTGTAAGCCGCAGGACTCAAGCCGAAGCCGTTCCGTGCGACGATATCGAGAACTTGGAACACGTCGATCACTGGCTGCCCGTCACACGTGATGAGCTCTTTGCCGAGACCGACATAGTCGCCATAGAGGTCCATGAACTTCGGTATCTGTGATGGGTTGTTTCGTAGTTTCTGCACAATCGCTTTGCTAAGCCCAGCAGGAAAGCCACGGATCTTGTCATCACGCACATCGTACGCTATGCTCGTCCACGCTGCTGACTCATGACCCCAGACGACGCAGAAGGCTTTCTCACACAGTATGAGTTCGCCGGGTGCAAAGTCTTTGGTCGCGAAGAGACCTCGGCCGGCGGTAGGTGTATCTTTGACGACAGTGTGAGGGTAGTGGTCTGCAGCGTCCACGCGCGGCCGAGCAGCAGATAGTAAGGTCTTGATGCGGCTAAAGTCGTAGGCGCCAGTCTCTTGCTCGCGTAAGCGTTGATCTGCACGGCGGAGGAAGATTTTGGCGTCTTTGTCCGCGCCCTCTAGGAGCTCGAGGGCAGTCTCGAAGAACGCGCCTGCTTCGTTATACTCACCCTGACCGTATGCTGCTGCGCCTGCGCGGAAGTGCGCTTTGTTGTCCAGTGCTGTATACTTGTCGGTGCCCGTCTTGCTCACAGCGGCGACGGCGTCGGCTTTGGCTTCGTCGTATCGTTGCAACGACAGGTTTACATGTGCGCGATTGCGGTGCAGATCCAATACTATGTCTTCGTTGGTGACGCCACTGTCTTGCAGGCACCGTATGCCTTCTGTGTACTGTGCGTGCGCTTCTGCAAGTTCCTGCGACTTCAATGCGGCGTTACCTTTGGTCTTAAGCGCGGCCGCCCGCTTTGTCGCCGCCTCAACCACATGACCGTTCGTCAGAGATGGATCAGCCTTACTGCTCTCATTCTCCACGATGAGATCCGAGGGATGATCTACACGCAGCGTAGCTTCGCCCTGATCATTGAGAGTGAAGTACGGCTCCTTAATCGCAAAGGACTTGCTGGCCTCGAGCAGCTCGTCGCCGAGCTCAGACTTGTGCAATACAAGCTCTAACCGCTCAGCCTGATCGGTCGACCGGTCCTTCACAACAGTCCAGGATCGGGCCTTGAACGTCACGACAGGCTCCTCTCGTCTCAAACGCAGTACGCGACCGCGATGATGGGTCTCCATCTGCAGCTCGCTCAATGTCATCGGCTTGAGATCATCGGAGTCGAGAAGACATGGCGGGTACGCCTCTCCGACCGCAAACGCAGGCATCGCATCGCCTCGATGTTGGTTCGCCGTCAGCGCGCTGTCCTCAATCGACGAAGCGCTCATATCTGCCATGAGTGATGCCATCGTGACGGTGCTGTGCAGTGACTGAGCATCCTTTGGCTCTCGAGACTGACCGGCGAGGTCTTGGCATCGTTGTCTGCGAGTCTTGACTGTGTTGCGGATTCGTGCATCCTCTTCGGGGGTCATGTAGAACGTGCTAGCCTGCTTGGAGGAAGCCATCTCCTCACGATGTTTTGTTGGCGACTTCCAGTATCGGTATAGCGTTGGTTGATGAGGCTTCAGGACCCGACTGAGCGATACAGCAGATGCAAGACAGATGCATTCGCACCAGCGATTCGCCCCAGTCTAACGCAAATGCGATCTACGGCAAGAGCAATCCAGCTATGGCTGCTGATCAAATCAAATCTGGCAGATGCTTGTGATGGTGCTACAGCGTGCCCAGCGTGGTGACGAGCCGTTCGATTTTACATCTCGAGTCAGAGCTTTCGAGGTCTTCGTTCGGGTCCGGATTTTCCGCGGTGGCGAAGTTCTTGGCATGCGCCTCACCACTCAAGCGAGAGCGACGACGCATGCAAAGCGTCGACATCTGAGAGAGTTCCCGACTCATCGTTGATTTCGCATACACTTGGGAGTCATATACGGCCAAATTTGGCCGCCAACCCCTACTAGCGTGCTGCAAGTGAAGTTGCGGAGTCAGAGTCCGCGTAGACGGCTTCCGTAGGTTCCATGGTGTCTCTAGCACGTAACACAATATCAGATGCAAGCACAACAGCACTCACAAGCCCAATGAGAGGGGCTGATCTGAATGTATACACACGCCAAGAATCATCGATCTATACAACTACCCAACAGTACCATCTCTCCTCTCACACCTTCCCAAGCTTCTCCTCAATCTCGCGATCCTTCTTCGCCTGCTCCTCCGCCGCCCTCTTGGCCTCACGTTCCAACTGATCCGGCCGCCTAACAGCAATATCCTTCGGCCTGAAATCCGAGAAAGCAGCCTTCAAGATCTTCTCCACAACCCAGCATCCACAAAAGTCGAGCAACATCACAACCGTAATCGTGATCTTGAACTCATTGGTGAACGGCACGAGCTTGAGCTGTGTGTTCAGCTCGGGGATGAACTCGGTGGCGCAGCTGAAAGCTACACCAGTGACGAGGACGATACCCCAGTACATGCCCTTGTTCTCGCGGATAGACTCGCGGAATGGTCGGCCCTGGTAGTTGATGGCGAACGTGGAGATCTGCTGGACGAGTTGGAGAAGGTAGATAGCGCTGTTGAGGAGCGAAGGCTCGAAGGTGCGCTCGAGATCTATGCTGCGTCTGTCGGCTTTGGGCTCTAGACGTTGCACGAAGCGGTCGATGTAGATGAGCGTGGCGATGTGGATTGCGAATTGGCCGAGGACGGATGGGATAATGTACCAATTCCAGATGTTGTTTTGTGGGCGCTCTTTAGAGAGTTGTTCGACGGACTGCGAGTTGTGTTAGTATTGGTCTTCCCAGCATATCAGCACAATTTCACTCACCTTCGCTCTCGAGATGCTTAAGAAGCACACGCTCATCAACATGCCACTGATAGTGACCTGTCCATCGCCAAACTTGATACCATCGAGATACAGCACGCTCAAGCTGTACGCACTGATCAGGCAATTCAGTGCAAGGATCTTGTACATCTGTATCGTGGCGACCAAAGTGCAGCGACCTTGTCGTATGATGTTGGGGATTGCAATAACGTTGGCGAGCTTGCTCGTGAACGGAGCAGCCACAGATGCATCACCTAGCTTGATAGTCGGAGGCTCGTCATCGGCAAGCGAGTCCTCCATCATCGACATCGACAACTTCTCGGCCATCGCGCTGGCAGCATTTTGCGCCTTCTGCGTGTTCTGCTCCTTTGGTGTCTGAACAACAGGCTGTTGAGGAGGCGTGTACTTCTCGACTGTGCCATTCGCTGAGCCATTCTTATGCTCGTCTGTAGTCTCCTTGAGTGCGTTGAGCTGCGCTTTCGCGGTCGCCTCTCGCTCCATGGCCTTCTCGTAGTGTGGGTTCTTCGGTCCGGGTGGGTACAGGTGAGCAATCAAAACAGGTACCGGCGGATCAGGCTGATTGAATCGCTGCATCATCGCCTTCTGCTTCTCGTACACCTCCTTCATCTTCGTCTCGCGAAAGTGCTTGCCGATCTTCTCCATATCTTCCTTGGTACCGTTGAGTAGTGCGACACCGACGTGTGCTTGCTTGAGTGCGCCAACATCATTCGTGCCGTCTCCAGCCATGAGTGTCGTATAGCCGAGCTCCTTCAAGCCGACCAAGATCTCCTCCTTCTGCTTCGGCGACACACGTGCGTAGACCCAGGTGTATCTGAGCAGGCTTTTGAGCGCCTTCTGACCCTTGAACTTTGCAAGTCCGTAGCCAGTGACGCACAGATCTTTGGTGGCGAGGATCTCGGGATCAAGGTCCTGTGTCTCGTCTACAGGGATATTGACCTTGTCGTCAACACTGCGCCAGACTAGATTCTCACCGCTGTCATCATGCTCTGGCGCATCGAGAATGAGTACCTCACGGTCCACTATCTCCACTTTCCTTGCAACATGCACCGCAGTAAGCGGATTGTCGCCAGTGATCATGATCACACGGTGCGAGCTCTCATTCAGCATACGCACAGCCTTCATAGCATCGTCCTTGAGCGGACATTGCAAGACCAGGAAACCAGCAAATCGCAAGTCGCACTCTACCTCTTCGCGCTTCAGGTTGTTGATCTTGTTCTGGCTGATCTCATCATTCGTGCTCAGGAACTTGTAGCCAAGTGCCAGAACACGAGCACCATTACGCGAGAAATACTTGAAGGTCTCCTCGTACTTATCGGGGATATCGACCAACATCTTACGGATCGTTTCCGGTGCGCCCTTCACTCCAACAAAAGTGCCCTTCGACTTCCGACCTGTGGATCTATCAGTCGTAATCGCAGTCGCCACGGAGCTTTGTCGCTTTAGTGCCGATGAGAACTGGAAGCGTCGCTTGATCTGCACAATATCTGCTGCAGATTGCGGCTTGCCTGACGCGGACATTGATGGCTTCGCAGACAGTGTATCGTTCTTGCCAAGTGCCCAGCCCAAGGCCTCAAGTGTAGCCTTCTCCATTGGCTCGCCCACTACATCGCCGTCTTCCAGCTTGACGAGAGCATGCGCAGTAGCCAATGTGAGCGCAGTCTCGAGTCCAGTCTCTGTGACTTTAGTCAAATGACTCTGGGCACCGTCCGACTCGGTCGGCACGCCAGATTGGCCAAGGGATAGTCCAGCAATGCCCTCGACCACCAGATCCTCGCCAGTGAGTGTGCCTGTCTTGTCGAAGCAGGCGACATCGACGCGACCGGCGAAGGGTATCCGAAAGGGCTCGGTGCAGAAGATGGCGTACTTGCTAAGCGCGGCCAGACTTGTGTTGACTGCGAGAGACAGCTCCATAGGCAGTTCAGGCGGCACAACAGATGTGACAATGAGCACACAGTCGAGAAGTAGCTTGGATCGCTTGCGCTCGTTCTTGACACCCTCGACCCACACATACCATGATGCAGCAATAGCAAAGACACAGAGGAAGAGAATGAAGAGCAGTGCTTCGACATTGTTCGCGCTGACACGCTCGGTTGAGTAGATCATCGTGCGAACAAGCGCACCCTGGTTAGTCTCGAACCCAGTCTTGATCACAACAGCCAGCGCGCCCTTGTCCGGTGGCGGAGGGACGCCAGAGACGGCTTGATGTACCGGCTCGGCGCCATCCTCGCCTGCTACACCATGCTGTACCTGCAAGACCTTTGTACCACCCCAGAGGAAAGCGTTCTTGTCGAGTCCCTCGGGCTCGATCGGCGCATCTGCGGGACGAAGCTGGACCGAGTCCTTCAGCACAGGCGTGCTCTCGCCCGACAGCATAGCTTCGTTGACGATCGCACTCCCCTCAATCAGTACCATGTCACACGGCACTCCGCTATCCTCTTTTGTGCGACTGACGCTGACCATCTCGCCTGGCAGGATCTGATCGCTCATGATCTCGACCCACTTCTTCTCACGGTACACGTAGATCTCATACGGCTTGATACTCATGCCGCGGAACTCCTTCAACGTGCGCTGCCTCTGCCAGACGACAGTCGACTCGAAGACTACCAGCATGAACAAGGTGAAGAGCGAGTAGTACCAGTACTCGTCCAGCATCCAGAGTCCCACACAGAAGATCTGGAACACGAAGAACGGCGCGACAGCATGTTCCTTGAAAAGCTCCGAGAAAGAAGGGACCGGGATATCGAAGATGTTCGGTCCGTAGTGTTGCTTGATCCTCTCAATCTCTGCTGCCTTGACCAGGCCCTTTGACTCTTGGAAGTGGCCGATGAGAGGCTTTGGCTCCTTGTCCATCTCATAGCTCAGCGGCGCGAAGCTTCCCTTCGCCTCATCGTACAGGAACCTGCGCTTCTGGAATAGGAAGCTGAGGTTGTCCTTCCCTCCCACCTTATCCCTAACGATGTCGCATATCTCCGCCGCACCCGCATTCGCTGCGGGAATGACTTTGATCAGACCAGCATTCTTCAGACTGCTAGCCTTCGTCGCTGTGAAGAGCGCATTGACATTGACGTTCCAGAAAGTCGCAAGCCATACCAGACTCTGGATCGTGAAGATCGCGCCGCTGAAGACGAAAGTCCATTCTTGCCCGTTGATGTACTTATTGTAGCGGTCCTCGGACAGGTAGACTGCGAAGAAGGCAGGCCAGATACCGAGAAAGGGCCAGATGTAATCGTGCAGGAGGAAGGGTTTCGGGTTATGGAGGGTCGCCGACTTGATCGAGGGGTTGTCGACCAGAGGTGCCCTGCTTGATGTCATTATGAATGCTGGTGATATTTTATCACGAGAACTCATACATGGCGGCGTCGAGAGCACAGTGGCAGTGAGGCGGCGGTGGCAATAATTGTCGCGAACACCTGTCGAGTACACGCATGTGAAGGCCCACGATTTCCTACGTACCTCTCCCATTGGCCGAAGTTTTTCCGATAGGTGTCTTTCCGACCACACTTCCCATGTGCAATCAGTCCCATCATGAACCTCGCTACTAATGCCGGGGCGATACAGCCACCCACGATGCTGCTTGCTGCTGACGCGTTGGGGACGACAACATCAACAGGTGGATATACGCTGTCGCCTCAACGATGTGCCGTGGGCGTTGCACGCACGAACAACGGCGAAGGTCATGAACAGCCTTCGATCGACCACGATGCTTCCTTGTCGGTTCGCACATTCAGTGTTGGCGACTACTGATGGCTGATACAAGACATGGTGGTAAGGGTGGCGAAGCGTAATGCTCGTGAACTGGACTTTCTCTGTCCTCCTACACGCATCAAGAAAGGTCAGCATGTATTTACTTTCCCTCTCACTTTCGCATTCCACATTCACAGCCGTATGCTCAAGAGTAATCATAAGCTCTTTCCTGCTCTTCCTCACAACGTTTGATGTCGAAAGCTGCACGGAGACAAAACGACACTACTCTGGCTTGAAACACAACTGGCGAAAGAGGCGCACGTCAAAGCCGCAGCCGACGTCTCCTTGGACACCACACCATGTCTGGCCCAGTTTGCGCTTCCTCATTCGAGACGTGAGTCCCTACTATCGCAAGCGTCGCTGCCTACAAGGTCGGCCGACGAAGTCGCTTCTTGTCCACGTTACCCTGTCTGTCAATGCACTCCTTCGAATCCAAATGGCACCGTCACTGACTCCTGTCCCTGCGAAATTGTCTGCCGCCTGCATCAGCCAGAAGTCAGACGTTTGCGCAGATTTCTCCTGTTCTAAGTGGCCGCCGACTACAACTGCAATTTACCAGAGTGTGCTCTGTCAGTGGAGGATCGCGATGTCTACCCTCACGCCGGCGGTTGTAGTTTCCGCGGAAACAGTCGCAAGAAAAAATTTGCCAACTCGGAGTACCTTGCACGCTACATTACCGAGCCGTGCGCGATCCTCAACATCTACGTGCCGTTCGTTCTGGACATCCCTACATCCACTGTCGAGACCATCATCCACCGCTACGCATTCCATCAGACCACCCGAGAGCGCTATAGGGGTTGTGTCCAGAGTGTACTGGTCACGAGAGGCGTGCGTGGTCTCGCCGAGAAGCTATGGGTGGATCGCAACATCGTCCTCGCCCGACTTCACTTAGAGCCGGGAATCGCGAAGCTTGTTCGCGAACACATCGCCGCCTACGCGACCGACATTTTCGGCCGCATGAATGGCGTCACTTGTCGCAGCGACTGTCGCGATTGCGCGGTAGCACCACGACCCGCCGTTCGGCGCGACGGGGCCCCTGCAGAGCGAATCGTATACAGTCTTACAGAACGAGGTAAGGTTCTGCATGCTGCAGATCCCACGTGCTCCAAGAGACTGTATGTTATTGAACAAGTGCGTCTACCAGTGGCGCGACCTCAAGGAGCCTTCATCAGGCGGGTACAGAGTCGATGCATGAAATGGCTGATCGGAAGGCGCTGCCGGCCATGGTAAGATTGGCTCAACTGCAGATCGGATCACGTTGGCATTAGCAGGTCTGAAAATGAGATCTACATGAAGTCGAGTGCGCTCAGTGTTTCACACAAATCAGGGTGCACCAGGCTTGTGTTGTTGCTAGATTTGCTGGCACTGCCAGGAGACATCTATGTGTATCTTCTAGATCACCTATGCAATATCTCATCGAGCCGACATCATCCCAACTGTGTCGTTCACGTCGTAAGTGCTCATCAAGCCGTGTCTCGAGTCTGCTCGTCAAGTCGTCTGTGCCTTGATGGGCTTCGTGCCGGAGAGGCCTCTTCCTGCGAGAGATAAATTGCGGCATGGCCACCTTGATCACTCTGCTCCGAGCCAATCTGGTATAGCAGGTTAGATACTGGAGGGCCTAGTATACCGTAGCTTGTGTTCAAGGCTTCTTGAAGACCTCAGGGAAGCAATGCCGTAGCTCTTCAAGGCCGGCGATCTGAAAGTGTCCAACGGGCTGTGGTGGTGACGTGGACATCGGTTCGACTAAGTGGACGCTCTTCCAGCCGTACTTCTTGCTGCCAATGATGTTGATCATGGAGTCATCTAGATGGCGATCAGCATTAACTTACAGGTCGAACGTGAATGAGTGGACGCAGACTCACCAACAAAGTAGCAATCTGCTGCGTTCTGTGCACCTGACTCTCGCATAGCCTTATCGTACATCGCCACCGCGGGCTTACAAAGTAGAGGCTGAACGGTGTAGTCGCAGTACGTAATGCCTTCGAATAGATCGTCGATCTCGAGCAGCTTGACTACTCGTTGGCCATGGGTGATATGTGCGTTGGTGAACAACCAGGGCTTGATCTTCGTCCGATCAATGTTCTCTAGCAATTGTCGCAGCTTGGGATCGGGCTTGATGAGACCGTCCAGTGGTAAGGCGTCGTCAACTAGCCGATTGTATTCGAGTGGATCGACGCGGTGGTGCCTTGCTAGGCCTTCGATTGCAAGTCCATAGTCCTTGTAGTACCGTTGATGCAAAGTCTCGGCATCGTCCTGTGTCAGTCCCAAATGATTTTGGAAATAGTTGTCGATCAGCACGCCCATGAGATCGTGGATCTTGTAGCTCTTCGGATAGAGACAATTGTCGATGTCGAAGAAGAAGACACTACGCTGATCTGTTGGTGCACCATCTGCGGAATGCCCGTTCGCACTCATCGTGCCTCGAAAGCTACACCTCACCTCCGACTACAGCACTCGTGAAGGTGTTATGTTGACGAGGGGACCATGGAGATCTGTTTCATCGTTGTCTGAGTCAATCGCCTTCAATGCATCATGCACAAGCGACGGAAGCCACGCGGGTAAAGCCGGTCATCCGTGACGCTAGTGATTCTGTGCATCAAGTCTCGAAACTCCCTGCTCACTGCTGCCACTTCACCGAGTGCATCGACAAGCGCGTCCTGCCATGGCGACCCTCGCTGGCATCGCTGCACAGGACAGCGCGAGTGATGACGCAGGTGGTAGCAGCGCAGATGCGTTCTATCAGCAGCTCTTCGCCGTCCGCGATGCTGTCGTCGCTGGAAATCACGCGAAGATCGTCTTACCTGCCGGCGCGGTAGAGCGCCTGAAGACTTCACTGCGAGATTTCGATGGAGTATTCAGCTATGAGGACGAACCTGAGCGCCTCGCGCCGCGAGTACAAAGCGATGGCAGTGTGCAGACTAACACAGCATTGCCTTCCGCCAGTGTGCAAGCTGATTTGCCCGGCTTCGGTTCGCCAGTGGGTACGAAAGTGGTGGATCCATTCAACGCAAAGACTGCGTCTTCTGGACTTGACCCTATCTTTCTTGAGAAGTCAGACAGCCTTGTAAAGGCGGAGGGTCGCCTCAAGCGTCAGCGCATCGAGAAGGATCTCGCAACGCAGAGTGACAATATTGCACAGGTAGCGCATGACGGTGCAAGCGGACGCCTGGATGTCGACGCTCTCCTTGCAGCCGCGCAAGAGCGTTTCCCACACGTCTCTGCTACAGAGCCACAGCCGGCCATTGAGGTGGCAAGTGTTGCGAGCTCATTCGACGAAAATGACTACTACTCTAGTCTGGTTGAAAGTGAATGGTCACCCGATGCCCCTTCAGCTAAGGGTTCTGATCGTCACATAGGTTCCTTCATGGCCGACTTCGAGCCACTCCAAGTAGTCGCGTCTGCTTCCAAGACCGCAGCTAGGACAAATGGTAAGGTTGTGGTACCATCCAAGCCGCTGGCGATCAATAGCGTGGACTCTTCTCCTGCGTCGAGTCGCGCACCATCTCGCGCACAAGAGATCAATGGTATTGATGAGGCGGATGATGAGGACGAAGAGTACTCTCCACCAGAGCCGATTATCCAGAATGGCATGCGCGGCGTTCGCAAGGCGAGTGTGAACATGCTTGAGGATGGCGAAGAGGAGGAATCGGACTATGAGCCGGGCGAGATTGCACAAGTAGTGGCGAATGGAAGCCAGGCATCAAACGGAGTGCATCCAGCTCTGCACTACCAGGAAGCGCCTACCTACCGAAGCCACCTCACCCACATCGCAGCACCACAACCGAACCGTGTCTCGCCTCTGGCCGTTCAGAAAGGGCCTAATGTTGAGCTGGAGCTTGTCAATGGCCGTCCTGAAATCGTGCACAAACAGACAACACGACGTGGGTATCCCATACAATCCCGCGCGTCCTCGACTTCACCTCCAGCCACACGCAACGGACCGGCACCTATCGGCAAACGGAAGAGCGCTCGTCTCAACAAACAAGTTCCAACCGAGCCGAAGGGCAAGAAACGCAAGCGGACGAACGAGCAGCAGAACAACAACACTGCGAGGAAGCGCCAGGAAAGGTATCGTGCTCAGTCACCGCCATCTCCCAATACTCAGGCGCCTGCAAATCGAGAGCCATACATCAAACCGGAGCCCATCTCACCGCCTGGTATCAGCGATGTACCTGTGCCTCCAGAGTATACTGGCCGCCTGAGCAATGCGCAGCAGCCGATCGAGATCGATCTTGACTCTCCACGGCAGTATATCCCGCGCGAACAATATGCGTACGCTCCGCCTGCTCCGTATGGCTACGCTCCACAGCCACCGCAGCCTGTAGAGTATCGAGCAGCATCATCAGGAGGCTATCGCACAGTGCAGCGCGATACACAAGACCTGCGTCGTGTAGCCTCGCTGCACCACACTCAGCGACCGGTCTCGCCACCAAAAAACGTCTACTCTCCTGTCGCACCATACCATGCTGCCAGCCAAGGGCACATGGACATTCGACAGCCTTCGATGGCGCCACCTGCAGCACTTCCAAGGTACGTTGAGCAGCCGCCAGTTGACTCGTATCAAGCACCATTGCAAGCCGTTCGTGCGCAAAGCTATCGTGAGAGCAGTCCAGCTTTCATGGCGCCTCCTGCGGCACGATCTCGACAGATTGTGGTCGATCAGTATGGGCGTCAATTCTACGCCGCTGAGCCGGTGGTCCCGCTTGCTTTTCAGCCAGTATATCAGCCTGAACCAGAGCCATACTACGAGCGAACACAAAGTAGGATGTCGACAATGCCGCCTCCGCAGCCAAAACAACAGGTCTACTATGAATCGGATGATCAACGCATGGCACCACCTTCGCAGCCGCTTAGGCGACAGTATCAGCCCGAGGCCCCTGTTGAGTACATGGACACCAATGGCTATCGCGTGCGAGAACACACCGCTCAGCCTCCACAATACGCTGCCGCTCCTACATCGCCCGTCTACCAGAGTATGCCACAGTACGAGCCCATGGCAGCACCACCTCCAGTCCGCCAAGTTTATAGAGAGGATCAGTACCAGCACATGCCTCCACCCCAAGCACCTGCGCCGCCATCACAACCCACATCGCCAGTCTACGCGGCACCTCCACGAGCCTACAGCGTGCGGCCGGAAGCCTACGAGCCCGCTCCGGCACCTCAGTACATGCCTCGTCAAGCTAGCGTTGCGCCTGTGCAGTACGCCCCTTCACGAGCAGCCAGCATTATGCCAGGAAGCGAGTACGGTGTACCTGCGTATCAGCAGCAGCAGCAGCAGCAGCGAGCGCCGAGCTATGCGATGCAGCCGCCCGCACCTGTGAGATACGTAGATGAGTATGGACGGGAGCTGGTGCAGCAAGACGTAAGGCAAGGGAGTCAATTCAGGTAAGGGGTGGTACTTTGGAGGATGTACGATAAGATTTGGTGAAGATGGCGGCCTAGCAATGGGCCTGTGTCACTAGCATTGTAGTATTGTAGTGCAAGATAGCAGGGCGTCTCAGGACCTCATGTGCTGTAATAAGTTCAGGGTCAGTCAACTGTGCCACCTTTCCTCCAGAGTCATGGTTATGCTCTTGTGCTGCTGTGATGTTGGAGTTTAATACTATTGCGACGGCGAGAAAGGGACTCCATCGTTTGCTGAAGATTCACGGCTCCGAGGGACAAGCGAAGTAAATGGAGAAGTGGTGTTTCATGATCTTGTTGCACGTTAGTCGTGCAGCAGCCGAAATCAGCGTTCAAATGCAATGTGATCGACGAGCTGCCTCTCAGCGATACTAGTCCTAGATATCGGTAATGTGAGTTGTAATTACAAGAGCACAGGAAGCTGGCCATGTATTGAGAGAGGAGGGCGAAACAAGGTGAGTTTGAACAACGTCTGGACCCGGAATATCGTATCGCCGCTCATGGCACGTGACGCGTTCACTTCGACGTCTGACCAACGTATTGCCCGGCGACACCTTGGACTCGAGCACACTAACGATACCCAGGTCATTTCCATGTACAAGTGTGCTTGCTAACACGGTGTTCTGCGCGGATTGGACTTTTGTTCTTGCTACTCTTCTTCCTCGGGCTTATTTCTCTTTCTTACCTGCTTCCTCTCCGGCCTGCGCAGCACCAGCCTGTGCTAACACACGTTCACTCATGCATAAAATACAGAACTTTACCGGGCAGGCGAGACATGGCTGGGACAAGATACCGTCGTCGATTGGCTTTGGGTCTCGACAGCCAGAGATGTCGGCTACACCTCCACTCAAGAGACCAATACCGGGTGTTGCAGCTTCGGATCCTCTGAACCCGGGACAACCGGGTCATCTGGTCAATCTCTCCTTCAACGTACCCTTTAGCTCGAATATTGCGCGTCCAGAGAAGGACGATGTGCTGTATAGTAGCATCGGAGCTTTCCAGAAGTGGACGCACCCAGACGGTACCGCGGAGGACACACCGAACCATGCACTGCCCATACACGCTCGGAACGTAGAGAATCTGCGGTTGTTGTGTCGGCAGATGACAGAGGGTAGCGATGAAAAGATCCACGCGACTGTCACTTCGTCAAAACCGAAGCCTGTGCCAGGAATGCAAAGAGGTCCGCTTACGGCGCTCGTAACGAATGTCTGCGTATCTGGAGATGCGGAGCTTGTGCACAAAATGCGGCAGAAGATCTTGAACGAAACACCTATCACTCTGGTACGTGGAGAATGTCAGCAGAGAACCGGCGGGAGAAGGAGGAGAAAGCTGACAAGCTGTAGCAAACCGCCACCATCGATATCGAACGCGAACACATCTATCCCAAGGGCCAGGAAGGCGCAAGAGCAGATATCATGGCACACATGGACGATATCGCGAACAAGACGAAAGCGGACATCTTTTTGCTTGAGGCGAAGGCACGGCGGAAGGACTCGGAATCAGCGAGCTTTAACGGAGTGTCGGAGACAAGCATGGACAATCGTCTGCGGATACAGATCTACGGTGACATGGAGAGCCTCGAGAACGCCAAGACCCGACTGCTCATCATGATCGATCAGCTTTTGCAGCGACAAGTGGACACTGTCCGTCTGGAGCTCTCGTTGCATAGCTTGATATCTGGTCGCAATAGGAGGAACATCAAGCATATCGAGTCTACGACGAGCACTGCCATATACTTCCCCCCACTGTTCCCTTCGGTCTTCTCCTACACTGCGCCCGGATCACTTCCTCTTCGCGGACGAGACGAGATCATCATCACGGGCGACAGCATGGACAGCATTCTACAAGCGAAGAAGCGACTTCACGACCTCGTCATGACCACCAAGACATTCGTCAAGGATGTGCATGTGACGATGAGCAAAGTGGACTACATCCTACTAGAGCGACTTGACAAGATACGCAAGATTATCGAAGCGAACGGCTCCTACGTTCTACTACCTCCTCTCGGCAACACGAGTGGTGTGTTGCGCGTGCAAGCCACCGACATACTCAACGTCGAGAGAACTGTACGCGAGATCATGAGCTTGGCTGGGCAGTTCTACGCCGCGTCGTGGTGGGTCACGCATCCCGACCCTTCACAACGGCAGCCCACGCCTTCGGACATACG
Organism: Cryoendolithus antarcticus; assembly: GCA_002077065.1. Lineage (NCBI taxonomy): Eukaryota > Fungi > Ascomycota > Dothideomycetes > Cladosporiales > Cladosporiaceae > Cryoendolithus > Cryoendolithus antarcticus. The sequence goes on along the minus strand of NAJO01000050.1, from coordinate 245,672 downwards.
AGCGATGTTGCCAGACATCTGCATCAACTCTGGTGCCGAGATCACCTTCGAGAACCTGAATTTTCATATTAATGGTAGCGATGATTCAGTCAAGGCGGCGATGTCGATCATCAACAGTTTGCCCTTCCTACAAAGAGCCCAGTCGACCTTGCGCGTCAAGGTTGAGCTTGCGAACGAGCACAAGGAGTTTGTTAGTGGCAAGAAGAATGGCAAGATCAACAAGATCATGAGCCAGAGCAACGTGCAGATTGTATTCGATGGCTTCAACGAGTACAACTTCTACATCGACGTTCGAGGTTCGCAGTACGAAGCCACGAAAGCCGGTCTTGATCTTGTAGAGCTGGAGATGCCGGCTTCAATCTCCTTCCATGTGCCGGATCAGTACCACAAACGCATAATTGGCATTGGCGGTCAACACATCCAGCGCATCATGAAGAAGTACTCGGTCTTCGTCAAGTTCTCGAACGCCATGGACCGAGGTGGTGTTGGCAAGGACGACGATGACATCAAGGTCGACAATGTGATCTGCCGCACTCCAGCGCGCAATGCCGACAATCTGGAGCTTGTGAAGCAGGAGATCATGGACATGGTCGAGAAAGTCGATGCAGAATTCGTATCTGAGCCCGTACCGGTGGACCGACTGTACCACCGCGAGCTGATCGCACGCATGCCCGAGATTGAGGCGCTGGAGAAGAAGTGGAACTGCAAGATTACGTTCCCGGGAACTGAACAGGCCAGCGACATCATCACGATCTCCGGGCCAGAGTACCAGGTCCCGCAGGCTCTTGATGAGTTTTTGGTATGTATCCGTAAGATCGCACTGACTGCTGACTTGCTAATGCACTATTGCAGGGCATGGTACCAGAAAGCCATGAGATCGAATTCCCTACAACTGAGGAGCTGAGCAAGTTCCTCGCTTCTGATGATTTCCAACACGAGCTTACGACAAAATTACGAGACCAGCACATTGTAGAGGTGGCAGTGGCTGAGCCGAAGAAGGAGATGCAAGGCGACAAGGAAGTCACTGTTGTGAAGCTAGCCCTCAGCTACACTCGCAACAACGCTGGTGGATTGAAGGATGCTATCGACTTCCTCCTGCTGCCCTTCATCTCGCGAGGGCTTGAAGTTGATAACGTCAAAGGCGCCATCCCTCGACCAAAGTCCGACTCTTTCGAGGACAACATGCCATACTTCGAGTCGAAGCTGCTACAGCGTGCTGAGCCGCCCATGAACGCCGAGTCACCCACCCGCGCAACCTTTGCGGAAGCGGAGCATCGCTCGTTCTTCAATAAGCTCCGCAAGCCTGGCAGCATGGCCAGCTTCAGCTCGTTTCTCGACCGTCGCCGCAATGGCTCGAACTCTCCAAGCTCCTCGCTCTTCAAGCACGCCTCTTCGAACGCCTCGAAGGCTTCCTTGGTATCGATGGAGTCGCGCGACTCGGGTTACCGCAACCCATGGAATGACTCTGGTGTCGATCTCGAGCACGATCAGCAATCTAACGGCTTTGCTGCGAATGGTCATGCATCTCACACTTCTCATGGAAATGGCTGGGGCTCTTTCGGTGGCTCGGCATCACGTCCGAACACCTCTTCCAACTCTCTTTCTGGCGCTTTCGAGACGAAGTTCCCCTTCGGCACCAACGGGAACGCTTCTACTACATCTCTATCTGCGCCTCTGATTCCTGGCCTGGGCATGGTCAATGGAAATGGCGTCCATACGCCCGGACTGAACGGCGGCGATGTCACACCGAAATTTGAAAGTTCGCGCAGCATCAATGGCGATGCTGGTGCGAGTACGACTGATACTATCCCTGAGATGCCGCTCACAAGTGCCTCAGCTGATGCCACTACCAACGGCGACAAGACTGCTCCCACCGTTGATGTACCCGCGAACGCGAAGAACGAATGATTACAAAGGATACCCCGGCTCGTTCATGAGCCTTTGCGTTGAAATGCTTCCACAAAAGAATTGCTATTTACGTGCGTTTCGGTGTCTACTTTTACGTTGATGGGAGATGGTACGGTATGGATAGAGGGAGAGAGACGGAATGGATGATGAGTGTGTTGATGGGACGATGAGAAAGGGTGGTGTTTGGGATGGAAGTACATGCGGTTGGAAGTTCTAGGCTATACCCCAATATGCGATTTCTGGTTCTGCCGTGCTTGTCACCTTCGTCTCTCTCTGATGAATCGTAGGTAGCTTGTGCTCGTTTCCAGAAAGCTGCGGTACTTATACTTTCAACTGCAATGATCCTGAGAGAAGAGGCATGCAACATTCAACAGTATGCCAAAACGTCGACTCGGTGCCGAGTGTAGTACCTGGGAGTACTAGAGCGGAGCAGCAGCAATGTATCTCTGGGACCATCATACCCCGAGCTCAGAGGGGAATGCAGTAGTGTGCTTGGACATGCTGCAGGAACACACTCGAGGTCGCGTGCGTGGCGGGCCGCTCCTTCTAGCCGCTGCTCCTCGGACTAATTTGGAGGCGCGATGGAAGAGCTTCTGTCACACGTTAACGACACCAGCACGAATACTCACGCGAGCGAAATCATTCAGCAGCATAACATAGCCAGTCCGCAAGCATCTGTCTTGCTCTAGCACTTTCATCTACATCTTCCACCCAACTCGATATTCGCCAATTCGCAACACTTTTCCCCTCCACTCCGACCCCCCAAATGGCGCCTTCGACATTCGCCTCAGCTGCAGCGGGAAACGACATGAACGGCCACGGAGACAACGCGCGTAGACCTAATGGTACCCAGACATTTCGTCGAACGTCAATAGCCAATACTCCCTCCGAATCGCAACCAGCTCGATATGTACCGCCACACCGCAATGGCGCAGCGACGTATGAAGGGCGGTATGGCAAAGCATCTCTCCTTGGCCTTTATCAGGCGCAAAAGAGCGCGGGCGAGGAGGACATAAGCAGTCTGTACATCGGCGGGTCTACGGAGGTGTCCAACGGGGCGACAACGTGGGGGCGGAACGATCACGCAAGCACTGCACCTCCAAATCTTGACGCTTGTCTGCAGAGAGACGCTGCACCCGGTGCACTTGGTTTGATAGAAATGGATGAGACCGAGAAGGAGCTATTCTCGACGTCTGTCAATACGCCATTGAAGCCACCTAGCCAGATCAAGGAGAGCCAGCCACCGAACGGACGCAAAATTTCAATCTCGCACAATGTCAGCACTCCCGGTGGATTTGCGCTTCCTTCTCCGAGTGCATCGCGGGTACCTGGTCGCCGCAGAGAGACGGGGGATTCATATCCTTTCCCGGAATCTGCGACTAAAGACCGCCCTGCATCACCTCCGCCTTCATTACTTCGCAGACGCACCGACGTTTTCGACAAGGGCGACTCTCGTGACGACACACCTGACTCCAAGGCTGCTACAACTCCATTCAGTGGTATGAAGCGGCAGTCTACAGGCCCTTTGAGCGCAGGCTTCGGTGCAGCGCCCTCCCCTTGGTCAAACACACCACAGAGTGCTGGCTTTGCGCCCATGGGATCATTTGGTAACTTTGGCATGGGCGGCAGCGGTTCGCAGGGTACGCCTACAGAGAAGCGCGCCAAGGAAAGCAGGTTCAAAGGACTCTTGTCCAAAGAGAGCAATGAGGATATTGGTGGCAGAGGTCTGGACCGCAAGCAGAGCATCTCGGGCCTGTCTAGGGTGAATGAGAAAGAAAGCTGGCGTCCTACGGAACGAGCGGAGCCTACTTCTCTGGATGAGGTAGGAGAGGAAGATGCAGCTGGCCCAGTCCATGGTCTACGTGGGATGAACACTCCCAGCAGACCCAGCAATCGCGATGCCTCTGGTTTCGGTGCTTTTGGCATGACTTCCGACAGTGCTGGACTGGGCCAGGGCTTTGGGCAGAATCCTCAGCAGACTCCCGGTCTGCAGCGTGGCTTCGGTGGTACGAATGAGCCCATGAGCCCGACGGACACCAATCCCTTCAAGTCCCCAGAACAGCAGCCTGTCGACCGCGAGTTCAACGGCAACGATCTCGGTGGAGGTGTCAATCTTGCTGGGCTGGGCAACTTTAGCCATGATGCACCGCAGCAGGGAGGGTTCGGCGGACTGGGTGGCCTGCCTAACCTAGGCCGCGGCATCGGATCGCAAGCCTTGGGGAGCGATCGAAGCCAAACTGGGAGTGCTGGTCCGGGTCGGGCTTTCCCAAGCTTGGGTGGCCTCGGCAACTTGGGCATGCCATCCGGTTCAGCATGGCCTGTAGGTCAGGGCGGGCTGGGTACACCAGGTCGTCAAAACGCCGCCATGCCCAACGCGTTTGGTGGGGGCGCATTTGGTAATCCTCTTGGAGAGGTGCAATCACCCAGTCTGGCAGGGCTCGGTGCTGGTGGCTTCAATAACAGTCGCATGTTCCCGCCAAACCCGCAGGACCAGTCACGCCAAGGTCTTGAACGAGATCCCGCAGCTGACAGACTAGGCCAGCAATTCGGAGGTCTTGGAGGGTTTGGCGCGTTTGGTGACAGCGATCACCCGGGTCAGAGCCACCAAGTGGGCGGCCTGTCAATGGATGGACCAAACGACCGCGCAGATGACTTTGGCACTGGTCTTGATCAACCGCACCTGCAGTCTGCTCAGCCATCAGGCAGTTCCGCTTCGAATCAGCCTCCCGCTCCGCAACAGCTTAGGCAGATGGTAATGCCGGACCGAATGCGCTGGATTTACCGCGACCCTCAAGGCCAGACTCAAGGTCCATGGTCTGGCTTGGAAATGCACGACTGGTACAAGGCCGGCTTCTTCTCGCCAGAGCTCCTTGTCAAGAAAGCCGAAGATGGGGAGTACGAACCACTAGCTCAGCTCATTCGACGGATTGGTAATTCGCGTGAGCCGTTCTTGGTACCACAGATTGGTATTCCTCATGGTGCATCGACTGCGCCAAATGCATGGGCTGCTGGGATCCCACCTGGACCTGCGTCTAGCGCTGGTGCACAACCGCCTTTCGCGTCTAGCTTCCCGTCGTTTGGTACAACGCTTACGGCTGACCAGCAGAACGCCCTCGAGCGTAGGAAGCAAGAGGAGCAGTATCTAATGGCTCGGCAGAAGGAGCATCTCGCTCAAGCTCAGATTGCCTCTCGCATTGGACATGCGCCTGGCGGCTTCTCAGGCTTTAGTGCGGGAAGTCAGCCTGGTCAACTCAATCATCACTCCAGTGCTCAGAGTCTACACTCTCAACCCAGCTTCGGCTCTATCACAAGCCCTAATGCATTTCAATCAGCGCCCGGTGCACCACCTACAGGTCAACAGCCTGGCTTTTTTGATAATTCATTCCGTGGTCCGCAGAGTGGGTTGGGTGCCGTCGGATCCGGTGTAGATGCATTGGGGCAGATCCGTGAAGAAGAGCTGCCTAGCAACATGGATCGTCTCAATCTCGGTAGCCGTGCACCACAAGGAGGTCACTTTGGCGCGCCAGGGCAGTCGCTACCTCAACAAAGCCAGGAGCAGCCACAAGATGCACACAATCAGCAGGTCCAGCAGATGCTGCAGGATCGCGCACGGTTAGCGGAAGAGCAGAGCAGACAAGATGCACTCGATACCTCCACAGCGCCATCAAGTGATCGTCTGCAGCAATTCCAGTCGTTGCAAGGTCAAATAGAGCCGCGCTTTCAGCCCGCTGGAGGTAAGACTCAATCGACCATTCAGCCCCCTCAAGGACTGAACGACGACTTGTCTGCTGGTCAAGCACGAGCTCAAGAGCCGCTTTCCCTGACTCAGCAGGTCCAGAAGGCAGTCTCAGCCAAGCAGTCGCCTGCACCTGCACCACACGCCTGGGGCAAGATTGAACCAGGCCAAGCCTTCCCGCCCGCTCCGTCGCAATCGCCGCTTCCTGCACCCGCGGCGCAGAAGTCTGGTCGACAAAGCGTGGCTGAGCAGCTCCACTTGGAGTCGTCGTCACGATCTGAGACGCCCAGCACTGATGCTGCCAGTATCGCTGTTGCGCCGTGGGCGAAGGAGCCAGCGGAGGGGTCTAAGGGACCCTCGCTGAAGGAGATCCAAGAAGCTGAGGCCAAGAAGGCCGCTGAGCAGGAGGTCATTGCTGCTGCTGCGCGCCGGATTCTCCAGCAGCGCGACATGGAGGCCCAAGCTGCGCTCAACGTTGCCACGCCGCCAGTCTTGCCCGGTCTGCCGTCAAGCTCAAAGTGGGGCGCTCCTGCTGCTTCGCCTGCGACGCCGACTGCGGGCGCTACCCCGTGGGCCAAGGCAGCTCAGCCAAAGCCTACGCTTACTTCTGCCAAGAGCATGGCACAAATCCAGAAGGAAGAGGAGGTACGTAAGAAGCGCGTTGCGGCTGCGGCGGCTACGGCAGCTGCGAGTGCCATGGGCGGTGTACCGACACCTGCTGGAGGTAAGAGCTACGCCAATCTTGCCAGCAAGACTGGCCCGCCTGCTGCTGTGCCTGCCGGTCCAGCTGGCGCGTGGACCACGATCGGCGCTGGGGGCGCGAAGGCCAAAGGTCCTGCTTCGCCGGCGCCGGTGCCTGGGGCTAGGATCGCCAGTCTCGGTGCTGTGCCTCAGGTTGCTGCGAAGCCAGTGCCGTCTCGGCAGTCGACTCTAAATGGACCAGCGACCGTCAATGCTCAAGCCGAGTTTAAGAAGTGGGCTGTGGGTGAATTGAGGTCGAAGCTTTATGAGGGAATTTCAGGTAAGCACCGCTCTCTCTCCCTTTTATGCTAGACACGCATCACTAACATCCCTCCCAGCCGACGACTTCGTCTCGAACCTCCTCTCCTTTCCCCTTGAGCCCCAAATCCTCACCGAAGCCGTGCACGCCAGCAGCAGCACAATCGACTCCCGCCACTTCACCACTGAGTTCCTTCGCCGGAAGAAGCTGGCTGATAAGGGGCTTGTGGATTCTACCGCGACGACTAAAACCGGCAGTCCGGCGAATGCTGGGCAGGCTGGGTGGAGCGAGGTGGCTAAGAAGGGGCCCGGGAAGGAGGAGGCGGCTGTTGCTGGGAGTGGAGTGGGCAGGGGGGAGTTTAGGGTTGTGCCGGGGAAGGGGAAACGGAGTGGTGGAGCGAAGAAGTAGAGAGGGGTGCGAGGGTGTAGAGTAGTAGGATAGTAAGGTTGAACAATGTATATTGGGAAAGAGATCTCCAGCCCTCAGCACGTACCGAGCGTTGGAAGACTCTGTGCTATCACTCCTGTGCATAATGCGACGCTGCTCACTTCACGCTCGGTGTGTTTTGATAGTCAGTCGTCTGTGGCGTGGCTAATCTCACGGAGATGCAAGTGATTGTGCGTGAACAGCACAGCATGGAGACCCATGCACTTAAGCCCATACCTTAAGCACATATATTTTTCTTTCCCAGGGTATCTCAAAAACACAGCTCCTCTTCCGTCCCCAAACGCCTCAAGCCCTGACACCCACCACCACACCCCCCTCCATCTTCCCCGTCCCTCCCATACCTCGCTGCGGCGGCGAAGTCTCGCTCCCACTACCCGCAGGTGTGCCAAGCTTACGAGGCTTTTTCCGCACTACGATCTCCGCTACCTCCTCGTTCTGTGCCCCATTGCGTGCATCTGCTTTGACGTCTGTAGAGCTCAGCTGGCGGACTATCCTCCGATATTGGCCTGGTGGGAGTTGGCGTGGGGAGCCGGTGTGGCCATTCGCGCCATTCTGCAGATAGCCGTTGAGATGCGTTGCGTTCGGCAGCTTACCAGGCTTGCTCTCGACAGATTTTGGGGTGCTTCGACTGCCATTCATGGAAGGCTCTGAGGCCGCGATGCTGGCTGTGGAGGTCGATGGTCTCCGACGACGCGCGCTACCGTTCACAAGCTGACCAGCGTCGTCAGCTCGGGCAGATGACTCTGGCGATGACTTCGCAGAAGAGTAGCCATTGACCTGCGGCGGGCTAGTCGACGACGGCGTACCAGGCGACCGCAGCTTTCTCGGCGTCCGTGGTGGTGGCGACTTCCGCTCGACAGGCTGCTCCTCTACGATGATTTTCACTCTCCTCCCAGGCGAACCTGAGATCATAAGTATAATGATCCATTCCAGCCAAGTCCACTCAACCCTCACCTGTGACTTTCGCCTTGCCCTTTCCCTTGCCGCTACAGTCCAGACCGTCTTCGTGATCGTGCCATTCGCAGCCGACGCCTTCTGTCGGGTCTTCGAAGAGCATGCCGCCTGAAGAAGAGCGGATCTCGTTCACCATCTCAACTGCGAAGTCAGGATTGCTGTCGAAGCATGTGCGATAGGATTCAGCGTCTTTATCGACATCTGGGTCCATGATCTGTCGCGCAGCGATCTTGACCATCAGTTTGCGGAAGGGTGATTTGGGCGGCGAAGACCGGTAGATTTCGTTGATCTCCGCCGGGTCCGGGACGAGTTGCGCGGAATTGAGCGCCATGCGGTAGATATCCATTGACGCGTTTGCTAGCGTAGAGATGGAGAACTTGGTGCAGAGGAGGTAGAGCTTGTGGCATGCGACCGCATAGTCGTACTTCTCCTCGTCGACCATGGGGTCGAGAGAATCGAGACTGCCTTGGTAGAGCCACTTGACTAGTAGCTCGAAGCCTCGCGGGTCGTCGTCGAGAAGCTCCAGCTTGTCAGGTGCTTTCTTCTTGGTGTCTGGACCCGTGCCATTGACCATGCCGTCCTTGCCACCACCTTTTTTGCTGACGGCTTCATCGCTGCCCTGGCCCCCCCGAATTGACCCTCGAACCACTCCGAATGGTGACACAGCAGCTTCCGATGTAGCGTCCAGTGTCTCCGTTCCTTGCCAACGAAGATGTCGACAGTAGGACCAGCTAGTAACCTTTTGCGCAAAGTCTCAGCTTCGTCAAACTTCTCGCTCCCACGCAGCGCATCCCCTTCGACCTCTCCCGCGCCGATCGCGAACCACTGTCGTGAGCGGGAGCGCATTTGCGACGCCGCTAAGGGGAGAGTAGAGGACAAGGGGACGTGATCAGACGTACTCGGCGAAATCCCTCGCGCTGGTCTCTCTGATGCTTCCCTTTGGCCCACCAGCCATCATCTTTGCCGTGCGTCGTCTAAGAGTTGCGCTGGAGGTAGGACTAGACTCCGGACTGCTGACGACAATCGCACTACCATTCGCGTACGCAAAATCGCGCGAGTAGACCGGCGGAGACGGTAAGCTGTATGGAGACGCTGGGATTGTGGTACGCCAGTGCGGAGTGTAGGCGGAGAGGGCGCGCCAGCTGCCCATTACATCGGGAAGACTTAAGATTCATAAAGGGAGTCATGGAGGCAAGGGAGGTTCCGGCGCATTGCTGATGGAATGCGACGAGCTGTGGCATGGAGAGGTTGGAGCTGGGTGGCGTGACGTCACGAGCTCGAGGGAGATATCAGCAGGGGTTGGTTATATGTTAGATTCTGTACAGTACGACATGGGGCACAGTTCTGCGTGAAGGTCACTCCGAGTGAATTGGCCACTTGAGAGCATGGCGTAGTCGGCATCGATGCTGACTGCAACAGAGTCTTGTAGCGCTGAAGAAGGACGCGACTTTCCCAAGCCCCTCAAGCTCGATGAACGCCGTCACGGACACATGTGTACCAGAATCAATCCTGGTGAGATATATGTCCTCGAATTACATGTTGAACAAAATCTATGCAATATACTTTGCGTTCCGAAGAAAACCAATACTCCTACATTCGCTCCCCAGACAGCCCGCGTGTCTACAACCGCACAACAGCTCCGTCCTGCAGCAGTCCGTAAAGCGAGGTGATAGACGCGGCGAGCATGATGGCAGCGCGGCCTAGAGTATCGCGTTAGCAGTCTTCCACAATCACTTCAAACCTCATTCTACACTCACCATAGTTGAGCCCCTGCCACCTCTTCTGCAGTCTCCTCAATTCCTTCGCCGCTTTCTCATCCGTCGAATCCCTCTCGAGTGTCTCCGCATGCTTCGTCATAGCCTTGTTCATCGGCACCATGATCCCCAATGCCCACGCCGTAGTCGCCATGTTCAGCGCAAAACCCGCAAGCGCGTATGGTAGCTTCGCGGCCGCCACAGCACTGCTATCCCGGTTGACGTACGCGGTGATCGAGAGAATCAGGTTGCTGAGGGTGCAGGCGCCGTTGAGCGGGGGAAAGAACTTCTCCGAGTTGTGCAGAAGGTAGGCGGTTGCTGTGCCGGCGTGTTGGACGGGGATCTGGGGGAGTTGGAGCATGGGCATTATGAGGGGCGATTGGAGAGCGGAGCCGCCGAAGTTTATGGCTGTGCCGATGACGGCGAAGGACTGGTATTGTGTTAGTTGTGACCTTCATGGTGAGCTGTATGCCTACGAGGAGGACGGACTTGAAGGGGTGTGAACCACCAGAACTGGCCTTGGGACGCCATTGTGGAGGATGTGTCTGAGAGATAAGGATTTGGGAAGCAATGCGACGCCTCTGCAAACAGGTTAAAGCGAGTGCAAGACGATGTGAGGTTACTGGAACGATGTGTATTCACACGATGGCCCCCAAGAACATCGGCCCCATCAGCCCGTAAAGTCTCCCAATGCTTGCATGTGTCAGCCCGGCATTGATGGCGCTAGTCGAGCACAGGCCCAGGCACATGCATTCGAAACGACCCTCGAATGATGACAGAAGATCCGCATCATGCCATTGCAGTGGAGCTGTAGACGCGCATCCGCGCTGGAGCCGGAGACTATGCCCAAGGCATGAGTAGCTCCTTTTGGCAATGTTGATCAAGGTATAGGTATAGCGTTTGACTTCTCCTTCTTGTCTCGTATTCGCGATATCATCACTTCACCATGGCTGCCTCTGCGATGCTCAAAAGTCGGGTGCGGCGGCCATCATATCTGAAGAAGCTCGTGGCACACGACGACATCCCTTCGTTGATTGAGCACTTCCCTCATGGCGCATACGTGTGAGCTTTTCCTCGTTATTCGTACAAGAATCAATATGCTCATGTTTGCCTCAGCGGATGGAGTGGCTTCACCGGCGTGGGCTACCCCAAGAAAATCCCCACAATGCTGGCCGACCACGTCGAAGCCAATAACCTCCAAGGCAAGCTCAAATACAACCTCTTCGTCGGTGCCTCGTCAGGTGCAGAAACAGAGAACCGCTGGGCCCGCAACAACATGATCGAGCGACGCTCGCCCCACCAAGTCGGCAAAGAAATCGCCAAAGGCATCAACAACGGCAACATTAAGTTCTTCGACAAGCACTTGTCTATGTTCCCCGTGGATCTAATGTACGGCTTCTACACGAAACACAAAGCCAACAACCGCCTCGACGTCGCCGTCGTGGAAGCCTCTGCCATCACGGAAGACGGCGGCATCATCTGCGGTGCCAGCGTTGGCGCGAGTCCGGAGATCATCCAGATGGCGGATAAGATCATCATCGAAGTCAACACCGCTATGCCTTCGTTCGAAGGTCTTCACGACATCACGATGACGGACTTACCACCAAGGAGAAAGCCGTACCTGATCATGGCCCCCGAAGACCGCATTGGTACGCCGCACATCCCCATAGACCCTGACCGTGTCGTGGCGATAGTCGAGTCAGACTACCCCGACCAAACGCAGCCCAACGCCCCGGAAGACGACACCTCCCGCGCCATCGCCGGCAATCTAATCGAGTTCCTCAAGCACGAAGTCAAGCACGGCCGTCTGCCAGAGAACCTCCTCCCCATCCAATCAGGCATAGGCAACATCGCCAACGCCGTCGTCGGCGGTCTAGCAGGCGGACACGCAAATTTCAAACACCTCAAAGTCTGGACCGAAGTCCTGCAAGACTCATTCCTCGACCTCTTCGACTCAGGAAATCTAGACTTCGCCACCGCGACCTCCATCCGGTTCTCGCCCGATGGCTTCCAGAGATTCTACAAAAACTGGGAGCAGTACGCGCCGAAACTCCTGCTCCGGCCACAGCAAGTCAGTAACTCCCCCGAGATCATCCGCAGGCTAGGCGTGATCGGGATGAACACGCCGGTGGAAGTAGACATCTACGCTCACGCGAACAGCACATGCGTAATGGGCAGTCGGATGCTGAATGGCCTTGGCGGGTCGGCGGACTTCTTGCGAAGCGCAAAGTACAGTATCATGCACACGCCGTCCACGCGGCCGAGTAAGACGGATCCGCATGGCATCAGCTGTATAGTGCCCATGTGCACGCATGTTGATCAGACGGAACATGATCGTACGTCCTCCCTGCCCTGTTCCTCTCCCTTCCCTGCCACTCTCTATTCCCCTGCCTACCGTTTCCCTATCCTCACCATTCTGAATTTACATTGCAGTCGACGTAATAGTCACCGAAATCGGCCTCGCCGACGTGCGCGGCCTCTCCCCGCGCGAGCGCGCCCGCGAGATCATAAAACACTGCGCGCATCCCGAGTATCGCCCAATCCTCCAAGACTATTTCGAGAAAGCGGAGTTTGAGTGTTTGCGGAAGGGCTGGGGCCACGAGCCACATTTACTGTGGAATGCGTTTGATATGCATAAGCATTTGAATGAGCATGGGACGATGAAGGTGCCGACGTGGGGGTGAGGGGATGGAAGGGAGAGGGGTGTGGATGGACAGGGGATCGGAGCTAGGGGAATGTAGAGGGAGAGAAGTCTCACGACTGACATCATTGCAGCTGCAACCAGCGAAGGCGATGCAACCGCGATGATTAGCAGGGATTTACCGGAAGGCAACCCGTGGCCTGCGCAAAGGGATGTGTCGCACAGCCAAGCCATCACTTGCGTTGAGAGCAATTGTTTGCTTCGAGTCTGCAGACCGCAGTTCAGCTTGGTACAACTGCAAGTATCCGCACTCCAAAGGCTCGCCGAAGTCTTTCTCACGTTCGCCACACGCGCGCGTGCAACCCGCCGTGAGCTGCTTTGCGCAACTTTGTCTCGTCCCATGGGACTTTGCACATAGCATTTGCGCGGACGGCTTCGCCGCCGACTGCATGTTAAGGCGATGGTGTCACGCACTGCCTACGTAGCGTGTACATCGTTCTTCCTCACCTCTACTTTGGTGTCTTTCTCACCTCTACTCTGCTGAACTTTGCACCATCCCTGTAAAGAAATACACCACATTTCGGATCTTCTGAAATCCATTCGATATATCTACCAGCGGCTGAACACACTCAAGGTTCGCCGTCTGTTGATAGCAATTCTGGTACAGTGTATATGGCGATGATGCCCTTTCCAGGCATGCCTCCTGGCGGGGCATTCGGCGGTGGCGGCATGCGTGAGTGATCTCGATCTTCCCTCTTGCCAGCGACGGATTACTTGTACGCGAAGGCTGATACGTCTACAGGTGGCATGTCTCCCGGCTTCCCTCCCGGTATGATGGGCGGTCCTCCAGGTATGATGGGTGGTCCGCCAGGTATGATGCGACCACCAGGCGCTATGGGGATGCCAGTTGGTATGGGGGTGCCGATGGGAACAGGAATGCCAATGGGTATGCCAGGTGGTATGCATCCAGCAATGCTCGGTGGCGGTCGACGGATGGGCTTTCCACCGCAATTCGGCGCCATGGGAATGCCGCCCTTCGCTGGGCTAGGCGGCTTCGATCTTGGAATGGGCGCAGGTCTTGGATCTCTTGCCGGCTTAGGTGGACCCGGTGGTGGCGGCATCGGTCGGTTCGCTGGTATCGGCGGCGGTCTTGGTGCAGCTCCAGGGATGACGCCGGAGATGCTGCAGTTTTATCTCATGCTCGCAGCCGCAAGTGGCGGTGGTGGTATCGGCCTGAACACCCGAAGTCTCGGTGGGCTGGGTGGCGGACTGACTGGCTTCGGCGGACTGAGCCGTGGACGCTATCGAGACCTGGACCTGGAAGAATTGCTCAGGTACATTGATGACGACGACTCCGATGAGTTTGATGATGTAGACGATCCTTTCTTGCACATGCTGAGGATGTCGAGGCGGGGTGGACGACATGGCCGGAGACGCGCGAGGAGTTTCTATGATGTGTACTGATGAAGAAAACGGCTGGGTGGGACGCAGTGTCATTGGAGGAGAGATGCGGAGAGTTGATGGTCTGAACGACTTGCCTCACGTCCGCCAATTACATTCGATCGAGGCATGGACACTTCAAGGCTTACTTTTCGAGTAGGTGAGCAAGCATCGAACCATCATAGCATTGCGCTTCGCTTCGTGTATGCTTTAGTACATGTAGATGATCAATGAAGATCATACATCTGGCAAATACGTGCTCTTCAGAGTCAAATGCTCAAAAGGTGATGATCAGGTGATGTGGGCCGAATCTATGGACCACCGCAGCCACAAAGTAAAGCTACCGCGGTGAGTAAGAGGACAGTCAATCTCCTTTGCAACTAAAATAGGCCACAACCATGGGGGAGTTGGTAGGGGCCAGAGTGTTGGCAAAGGTGCCTTGTGTGGACTTGTGACGCATCCGTATTGGGGGACAGGAGAGCCGAAGAGAACTTGGGAGAGTTGATGGAAATGCATGTATTCCAGAGTAGACAGATGCTCAACACTGTGCAGACTCGAGGCACCACTGAACCGAACGCCGGACGCCGCAGAGTGAATTTCATGATACTTTCGTGGTATACAGAACTCATGATCTATTTCGATGGAACTGCGATTCGTCAGTACATGTTATGAGATTACGGTGTCAAGTCGACTCACTCTCAATCTCGCCAGCCTTGATTTTCTCCTGCACGACCTTCGGGTTCTGGCCATCAACCTGGCAGCCCGTCGAGAAGGCAGTACCAAGAATCTCCAAGACTGTGCCCTGCAACTCCTTTGCCATCGACTTGTGCTGCATCGTGCGAGCGATGTCGATTATCTCGTCAAGTGGGATGGACTTGGTGTGCTTGATGTTCTTCTCCTTCTTGCGGTCGCGGGGAGGCTCCTTGAGAGCCTTGATAACGAGCGAGGACGCGGAAGGAACGACAGAGACGGCGGCTTGACGGTTCTTGATGGTGAGACGTACGGTCACGCGGAGACCTTTCTGTGCTGCCGTCAGTATGCTGCGACGTGTGTTCAGCTGATGCGCGCGCATACCCAGTCACCAGTGGCCTTGGCGATATCTTCTCCGACCTTCTTGGGCGAGAGACCGAGAGGACCGATCTTGGGCGCAAGAGCGGACGAGGCACCGATCTCACCACCTGTCGCGCGCAGGTGAATGATCTTCTCCTCATTGGGGTCCAACTTGGGAGCTTTTCATGGTATCAGCATTGTATTTTGACAGCGGTGGTCCGCTCAGTCGTCGAGAAGCCTCGAGTCAAGGGGGTGATACTTACGCATGGCTAGTGTGTAAGGTAGTCTACCTCGATTGACTTTGTGGGAATGAGTGACAAGGTGCTGCTGCGGTGATGATAATGGTGATGTCGGAGGACCGCAAATGAGGTGCAAGCAAAAGTGCGGATTTGCCGAAATCTTGGCAGGTGCCTGAGGCCTCAAAAACTTCAGCGACGTTGCCAGTAACATCTGTATCACATGTCATTGGCTTATTTCGCAGGAACACTTGTCGACTGCAGCTCTTCGTACACATAACGCAGCTGGACTGCCACTCTCTCGCGTAGTTTCTCATACATTGCTCTTGCCGGCGAGTCATGGCGCAACCTACGGATGAACAACGCCGGCAACAAATGCTCATGCAACAGCGCATGCAAGCGCAAATGCAGGCCCATCAGCAAGGTGGTCCTCAGCAAGGCGGTCCCCCACCAGGCGCAATGCGTCTCCCGCCAGGAATGCAGCCTTTGCAACCCGGGCAGCAGCCTACTCCGGAACAGATCCAGCAAATGCAGCAACAAATAGCGATTGAGGCTCAGAAAGCTGGCCTATCGATTCCGCAGTACATCGAACGGATCAAGGCTCAGGCGATGCAGCAACAACAGATGCAACAGCAGATGATGCAGCAACAACAAATGCAACAGCAACAGCAGGCCCAACAGCAGCAGGGTGCACAGCCAGGTCAACAGGTTCCCATCGCTCCTGGTCCTCCGAAACCAGAGGGCCTAGCTGTGGCCAAGTTCCTACGATCGCAAAACCTCAAGCTACGGACACGTATCTTCAACGACGAACGAAAGGATATGTTCAAGGTGAAGCGGGCAATACGTGCGCTTCAGAGTCCAGCCTACGAGAAAGCACGGAAGAAGGAGCCTCTCCTGCCTGCAGTCACCGACAGGGTCACCGCAGAGAACACGTTCAAAATGCTCCCTATCTCCATGCTTGCCTTGCGCGTCTCGAAGATCGACCCACATGAAGGGCACGATCACGGGAAGAAGAAGCGGGTCAAGGGGCTGTGGACTGTCAAGATTGAGCCACAGCAGGAGGCACACGATGACTTCTACTATGTCTTCTTGTATCAGGGCGCACAGTGGAAGACGAAGCTGTACGCTCTCGGTGCTCTAGTTCTCATCCTCGCGCTTGTGTTCTTCCCACTGTGGCCCTACACACTTCGTCTGGGCGCCTGGTGGCTGTCAATGGGCATGTTGGGGTTGCTTGGGGCGTTCTTCGGCATGGCAATCGTGCGTCTCATCATCTTCATCGGCTCGACGTTTACGCACCCACCAGGTTGGTGGCTATTTCCGAACTTATTCGAGGATGTCGGATTCTTTGACTCCTTCAAGCCGGTGGGCGCATGGCATGAGGACGAGAAAACGGTGAAGCTTCGCAAACGGGATGAAAGGCGGAAGAAGAAGGCGAAGAAGGAGGCTAAAGCGAATGGGACCGCAGTGGAGGGCACGGATGTGGAGGAACAGTCACCTGCTGCCGTGGTGTCGAAGCCGGGTGCTACCGGAACTGACGCTCAGGGTGATAGTGCTGCGGTGCAACAACGCAACCTTACAGCGAGGGTGGAGGAGGTCGATGATGATTGATCGAGAAGGCGATATTGCTACTAGCGAGGCGTAAGGTACTTGGTGTAATCTGAGTTTGGGGAGTCATACCTCAGAGCTCATCCCGTGGACGTGAATGATCTATGTATCC
The DNA here is from genome assembly GCA_002077065.1 of Cryoendolithus antarcticus. NCBI lineage: Eukaryota > Fungi > Ascomycota > Dothideomycetes > Cladosporiales > Cladosporiaceae > Cryoendolithus > Cryoendolithus antarcticus. The sequence goes on along the minus strand of NAJO01000050.1, from coordinate 228,789 downwards.
ACCTTGCCCATTCTCACCGACTTTCGCGACTCAACTATCTTCGCGTTGATCATACCGCGCTGCCCAGTATTTGCATCGTTGTAATCCTGATTCTGATCAAGCCCTTGTTATGCACTTGGAGCCAAATGACTTTGCGTTCCCATTGTCACCGGAGCACTACTGGGCTTGACCGAACACCGTTTCCTCTGCTTCGATCGAAAGCGCTGTGACAATAACAAGCAAGTTATCTTACCCAGGAGAATACGGGCACCTCATCCAGAGGTCTCTTTTGCCAGCCTATCGATCGTCTTGCCGCGGCGATATCTCGACCGGCGCGTGCCCAAGAGGACACTTCGCTAGTCTCGACCCTCATACTCATTGAGACTCCACCTGTTTAACGGACTTCTAGACACCGGTCTAGTGAGATCTCGATCCCAGTCAATTACCTGACATCTCCTCCCGTCTACCTGGATCTGCCTGTCAAACGAGATTCCCAGGACATCCAGCCCAGGGGAAACGACACTCTAGCGATTCGATCAGCCACTCTGGAGTCTCAACGCCTGTCCAAGCCTCACAAAGCAAGAAGTCACAGTCTGATGTCCGCGCCGGCAACGTCTACCAAAGTCCCCTACTTCCAAGCCCAACTCCCCACCATGTCTCCAGCCGTCGCCCAGCCAGCTTCCCCCAGCACAACAACCCTCCCCATAATCCGCAGACACCGCTTCCCCGTCCCTCTCCTCCGCCTAGAACTCCGGGATCTCTCTCACGAAGGCTCCTCGCTCTTCCTGCGCCACTTCCACGGCTACGAAGACTTCGAGCAGCAAGTACAGAACGTCTTGAACCTCCTGTACGGCCAGCCAACAGCCAAGGAACAGGCTGAACCCACTCCTGACGAGACCACCGATGCTACTCCCAAAGATTCCGACCTTCTCCTCCGTCCCGGCACTAGGTCTATCACGATGATCCTACAAGACTACCCCGGCGTCGCCGAAACCGACGGGATGGAGCTAGACCCCGACCACAAAACGCTCCGCTTCTCAACCGCTTACATCGCCGCCCGCGTCAAGAATAACCCCTCCTTCGACCTCCGCCACGAGATCCTAGGCGTAGTCTGCCACGAAGTCGTGCACTGCTTCCAATGGAACGCCGAGGGGACCTGCAACGGCGGATTGATCGAGGGAATCGCGGATTGGGTGCGTTTGCACGCCGGTCTCGGAGCGAAGCACTGGAAAGCACCTACCCGTGTCTCGGAGGGCGAGAGCTGGGACGCGGGCTACGAGCGGACGGCGTTCTTTCTGGAGTTTGTGGAGGGGAGCTGTGGGGAGGGAGCTGTGAGGAGACTGAATGCGGGGTTGCGGAAGGGTAGATATGATGAGGGGAGGTTGTGGGAGGGGGTTTGTGGAAAGAAGGTGGGGGAGCTGTGGGAGGAGTATGGGAGGGAGTTGGAGAGGAAGAATGGCGTGGAAAGCGAAGACGACCCGCCGAACCCCATACCAACGCACGGGGCGAAGCCTTCGTAAAGATATGAGGGACGAGAACGACGTGACACGAACGCATGTGGTACTCGGCTCTAGATGCTAGATGTATATGCCAAACACTTCCACCCCAGTCAACCCCCCCTGTGCTCCCTTGACAAGCCTTTCTGTATCGCAGCTTTCCTCCATAAACGCCTCGCTAAAACCCATTAATTCATAGCATATGCCGCCCATGCAAGCATCTTCGATACCACACATCAGCTGCTCCCATGATGCTTCGCCCGAAGCATCTTTCCGATGGCATGTTCATGATGTCGTCCCAGCTCAGCTTCGGCCACGCCGCCCGGTAGATCTGAGGTTGACAGATGCTGGGCACCACTAGTCAAGCCATCGATCTGAGCGTGCGAGAGACTCGACGTAGGACTGCTGCTTGCCTGCTGGTTCTCGGCGTGGTCCTGCACTAGCGGTGCACTCTTCGACAGCGGCGACTGCACCTGCGTGACGTGAGGATTGTCCGCAAGTACCGCAGTAACCACAGGCGATGCACTCCCGTCCAGCCCGCCCGCGCCATGGGACTTAACCGTATCAATCTCATCCGGCACATTCCCATTCACACTCCTCGGCGAATCGCTCTTGAGACTACTAGCACGACTCACATCCCGACTCTCACTCGTCCCAATCCTCAATCCTAGCTTCTTCTCCCCCTGGTTCTTAGTCCCATGCGCCCCTGTCCAATCCGCAGCCTTCGCCTCCTGCACCGGCTCACCTTCTAGTGGCTCGTCGATTTGTACTGAAGGAAGACCGGGGATATCGAGCGCCTTCCATACCACTGCCATACGATCGAAGCATTTCGTCCCCTTTCTCGCGCTGCCTTTGATGCCGTCCATGGCATCCCATTCGATTTCGAAGACGCCGGAGTCGTCTGCTGTGCCTTGTTGTTCTGGCCCACGGCCTTCGAAGAAAATGTTGAACCAGACATGGGCGACGGAGGTGACCATCGTGAAGCCGCCGAATTTCGTCTTGTTGCGGCGCTCGAAGTCGATGTTGATGTCGCTGGAGGGGAGCACAATACGAGTCGATGGACGAAAGATGACGTCGCCACCTTCGGTAGAATCCAAAGTCTTGGTCGTAGAAGAGCGGTCGAACGATGAGCTGGATGGTGTTGTGGGCGAGCTTGCTGCTGAGTCCGAGGAGTCCTTCAAAGCATCCTTCCTGTCCATAGCCTGCGCCACGACATCCGACATATCCCCCGCCTTGTCCGTGCCACCCCTCACAATCTCCCTCTCCTTATTAGTAAAAGTATGAAACGACTTGATCATCTTCCCCTCCTCCACATACCCCTCGACTGCAATCTTGACCCCATCCCTCAACCCCCAAACATGCACCTCCAACACCTCTGCCGGCCGCTCAACGTACTTCTTCCCAAACTGCGTCCACCGATCCACATACTCGATCGTGCGAATCTGACTCGGTATACTGATCCCCGCGCCAAAGCCAGGCCGCATCCTCCGCTCTGTAAACCGCTGCTTGGCGTCTTCTGCCTTCCAGCCCTCCTCGCTGATCAAGTAGCTACACGTCACTGTTCCGCTCCTTCCCTTGCCAGCCTTACAATGCACAACCACGACCCGTCCCTCTGCATCCTTCTCCTTCAGCCAATTCCGCATACTCCCCATAATCAGCGGTATCAGCGCGAAAGGCGGGGGATGGTGGTCCGGCCATGGGTAATGTCGTATCCGACCATAGACCTCATCGTCGGGGTATCCTGTGCCTTCGGCGCGGAACTCCCAGATAGCCCAGTTCTCGGCATGCTTGGAGTCGAGGAAGCTGACGAGATCTTTCAATGGGTTCCTGTAGGCGATTTGGGGGTATGTGCCTGAGGGGCCGGAGGTGGCGATGATGGTGTCTGTTACGTAGCAGAGATCTAAGCCGGCTTCGGGGTGTCTGGCTCGAGGGCCGGCTACGATTTGACGGAGGATGGAGGCCATTGTAAGGAAGTGTTGTGGGCTTGAATTAATCGCACGTCCGCACGTCTGTCCGTATGTTATCGCGGAGTTGATAAGCAGGTCATGTTGCCCACAGGTACGAGTCACTCGAGAGTCGACTTCATCAGGACAACAGCGGTAGACGACAAATTGACATTTTGGGGGTTTGTTCCGAGGGAACCAGAGGACTGGCAGAGCAGTGACATCACTTTGCACTGAGCAGTGGGACGCGCGTGTATGGTAAATGTATCACGGTATCCATCGTGTAGTAACTACCTTATATCTGATATGCATACTGTTTTCTTGCTACTGGCAAGTCTATATATGTCGTGGCATCATGCAGTCGTGCTCATTATCGTACCCTTCATCCTTTCCATCCCTGAACTCTCATCATCTGCGCCAATAACTTTGACTCTCGTTCCGTCCTAGGCAGCGGTACTCACGCCATGATTCCACGCAGAGTATAACCACCTATACCCCAATGTACGGCGCCACGGGCTGATAGGCACTTTTCGCGTCGCGAGATCGGAACTCGTGCCACTGTCCGATGCGATTGCAGTCGAAGGGCTCTATGTACTTGCTCGTGCTCTGTCGCCAGCCCAAGGGTCCCGATTCCCAGGAGTATGGCACTCTCCGGCGAAGTCTTACCGTATGCAGAGCTGGAAGTGCTTGAGCCTGCAGCACGGTCTCCACCTGATAATCGTCGCGTAGAAGGTAGAATGGCTCGGGCTTGTCCTCGTATAAGATGGCCAGTGATTCGAGACCGGGTGGGAATAGCTCCGCCAAGACGCGCATTGTGCCGTCCGTGTGAGCTCTGTACGCGTCACGAGACAGTCGTCGATTCATGCGTGAGATCTCGCTCGGCATGCGTGACACTTCGTAGTGGTAATCCACAGGTCTCGTCGTCTCGCGATCGTCCTCGGCCTGAAATGCATCTAGAATAGCCCGTCCGCCAGCTCTGAGAAACGGCTCATCAGCGTAGTCCTGTTGAGCGAACTGCGGTATAAGCAGCTCCACAGGGATAGCGAGGAATCGCAGGCTGTCGAACTGGTGGAACGATTCAATCTGTCTCCACGACCGGCGAGACTCTCCACTGATACCGTGGGCGACTATGGCCAGTTCTTGCAGCTGTTGCCCATGCGCCTGAATGGCACAGACAGTCTCGTACATCTCTGGACAGTAGCCATCAGATGCACCCTCACCGAGTGTCATGTAGAGTGTCAAGAGCTGAGGACACGCTATGAGAACCATCTTGATGTCTGACGCGCCCATGTGGGTTTCCTTGAAGTATAGATGCTTCAGACTGCTTCGGAGCTCGGTGCTGAACCCGGAGAATGTCAGGCTGCGATGAGAGCTCGGCATTGAGTCCGTACGCAGTGAATGCAGTCCAGGCAATTTGAGATACCGTTCGACATTTGGAATGGTCTCGCCCATACATTCCTCTGGGTCTGCATCCAGTCTCGCGACCACTCTTGTGAGACATTGTGGCCGTATCTGGGAGAGGAGTGGTATCACTCGTTGGCAAACCGCCAGATCCACATCCATGGACTCCAGATTGGGGCTCAAGATCACGAGCAGCGAAATGACGGCATATGATCCGGTCCAGTCGTCGTTCCCAACGTGGTCAAGCGCTGAACGCCAGATTCCGAAGACGCTCATCACGCCGAGTGACTCCATATGGCGTCTCGCAAGGGCAACTTTGGCAATGTTCTGCATCGATACATCGCTAACGGTGCCCATGGGAAGGCTTTCGTTTACGTCTTCTTCCATGCTAATGCACTTAACCATCATGCCCAAGCGAGCATCGCAGGCGATCCTGATAACGAGCTGTAGCAGGTTGTAAAGGCTGCATAGTCGCACATCGATTGCATGATACAGAATTGGTTCTGCGACGCGATTGAGCGTTCGTGAGACCCGCATGCAGGAGAGCAACGCGTCGATATTGGGTCTGTTGTCGCGCGGATCCGGGGCGAGTTCTGGGCGGATCTCGAGGTTGGCGAATATGAGTTGCCAAATTTCGTCAGGTAGTGCGATCGAAGCCATGGTTTGACAAACTTGGTGATGTAGTCTAAAGATGGGAATATTTTCCAACGAGAAGAGCGGCGTCAAGTCGCGTCGAGGTAAACGCAGCGATGCGTTTTGCCAAGATCTTGCGCTTGGGCCAGATTCGGGCGCAAATACATATGATGGATCATATTGCTAGATGATGGCACCTCGACGTGCCGTCTAATCGGATCTAGGACGCTGTGTTCGTGAGCCGAATTTACCAGAGTGGGGCTGTGTAGCTCGGATTACCGTTCACAGAAAGTGATGGAGATGCTGGGCCTGCCACAGCCGCCCGCGAGCGCGTCCCAGCGCAAGTAAAGGCGCAGATTGATGCAAATCCTTGTGACATGCTTGACCTGACGCCAAGCGCTTCCGCAGCTGGCGAGAAAACATCATGCGTCTCTGGAAACGTGATGTATGTCACATCACCTTCGTAGATCAGCGCCTGGGATCTACGTTAGCTTACCATGGTGCACTGGCATGCCGAGATCCGCTCCCCTCGTAGAGTTCTGCTGCTTCTCACAGAGTTCAGCTCGTGGCACAGTCCGTGCTGGTCAGGTTAGAGTGATACGTTTCAGGTTATTCCAGGTGAAGCTGCGAGGAAAATCTATCGTATCGATACTCGGCGAAATTATCTCCTGCCAGTCTGGCAGCTCGTCCATTCGAGAGAAAGGGTGAGGTCGCCTGATCCTTACAGTGTGCAGTTTGGAGAATGCTGCGCTCTGAAGTAGGGATAAGATCAGTGCATCGTCGCGTGAGAAGCCTTCTGTCTCTGGGTACTCGTCGTAAGTGATACTCAAAGTTTCGAGACCAAGAGGAAGTATTGCCGTCAAAGGAAGTATCGCGAAGTTTGCATCCAGGGAGTTGAAGCTACCACCAGTGGACGTCTTAGGCGCAAATATCCTAGCAGGCAGCGCGAGGGAACGCAGACTGTTGACATCGTCAAATGGGTGGACTTGCTGCCAAGAATCCGTTTTCAGATATTGCCAGTCTGCAACGACTGCAAGCTCCTCGAGCTGCTTCGCGTGCAATTGCACCATGCCGATAATCTCGCGCACCCTCCAATCGCCTTTGTCTTCGTCCCAGCGGTCAAAGTTGATCCAGAGTGTTGACAGGCGATTGCAGATCTTGAGCAAGCTTTCCATGCTTCTCCCTCGAATGCGCGTGTAATTGAGATAAAGATACCTGAGCTTGCTGCGCATATCGGAAGTATGTAGTGTTGACATGGACGTAAGACAATCGACTCGTAAAGACTGGATAGACGGTATGCCTAGCAGACTCACCACATCTGCTAATTCGAGGCCCACTCCTTCAGGAAGCTTCGCAGCCACGTAGCGAACGCGAGACGTTGGCACGTATAGCTCGCCGAGAAGCGCCCACTGGCAGATCTCTGTATGCGCGTCCAAGACCTCTAGATGCTGACATAACTGCAGTAGTGCGGTGATGATGATCGTCGCAGAGCAACGGCCGTCATTTCTGAGTTCTAGTCGGGAACGTAGCTGACGAAAAGACGACACGTCGATTCGCTGTGCTGCTGCGCCTCTGATGAGCCTCTGAGCTTCTCTGTTGGCCAGCTTCATATCTAGAAGGTCCAGCATTTTGTGCTCCGATGTACGAACACACTTGACAAGAAGTCCCAGGCCGCGGTTCTTTGCGATGGTAGACAGCAACTTCAACCCGTTGGGCAGGCCGATCATCCTCAGATCAATCGTGCGGTACAGTGCAGGCTCGGCTAGGCGATTGAACATTGTCGATACTTGTAGGCGCGTAGGGTGACCAGGTGCGGCCGGTGCTGGCGCGGGTCCCAACTCTTCGCATCTACTGTCATTTGCTCGAATACGAGCTGCCATAGCTCCTCCGGCAGATGGATCGCAGACATCGCAATGGCAAGGGAGAATGAATGTCGGCCAGGACGCTCCGAGTGTGCCGTCGCGTAGTCCGGTTGGAAGACACACTATGCCTTTATCACCAGGCCTGGCGTATGCAGAAAATATGGTCGGCCAGGCAGTCGAGACTGGTCATTACGGCGCCCGACATATCGGTGCGTGCAAGTTGCCCGACAGCTATATGAGCTTAGGGATTCGCCCTGCATGCCACACTAATGGTCACAGCGTACGCAAGGAGGAAGATCGATCAATAAGAGTACTCAAATATGTGTTCAGCGAACGCTAGCGCCGGGAGATGCGGGAACTATCTACAGCTGGTTGCATATGTCTGTGTTGTTGCGCGGAGCTTGCTCTACGGTGCAAGAAATGCGAGATTTGTATCTATCATTCGGAGGTAGCTCTAGTAGTATCATAGGGATAGTTAGACTATATAGAACGGTTAGGTATATACGTGCATACGTAGAAAGGCATAGAGAGCATTATATAGTCGTCGTCGCATATCTCGGATAAGTCTCGGAGTACCGGATTTTCTTCGGAGAGGCTCACCGCGAGATAACTTTTATCTATACGGCCTATATACTGTGAGCATCGCTCGCGTGTCGCTCTACGATAGCGAAGCAGATTATATAGGTTAAGGACTTTCGTTTGATATAATACATATCTACTGTAGCTATCTAGATATCGTATGGTAGCGGTTAGGCGCGTCGAAGCTCGCGAAACGCGCCTTCGCTGTAACAACACAGACATATGCAACCAGCTGTACCGGAGCGGTGGCCTGACAGTGGACTCGACGCTGGATCTTCGAATGCTCGTTACGGTAGTGATCATTGATGGGTATGATGTGTCTCGGAGAATTGAGACTTCAAGTGCACGGAGTGCCAGGTTTCACAGCATGTACGCACTGGACGCGACTCGTAATGTGCAATATCATTCGTTATTATCGTTATGAACACATACTACCTCCGTGCGCACCCAGGGATTAACCTACCAGCCCTGCGCCTCAATACCCAGGAAGACAAGGTGATGAGAATTGACCTCCGGTGCGATCTCGCGCCGTCCAACATCAAAGGGCCTCGAACCTGAGTTTTCCAGGCTTAGAGCCATCGTCATGAACGCTGAATCTGGTCCCTGCAACTTTCAGCTCATCTCCCGCTCCCCCCGAAAACTCATCGTGCGGTTGGTGTGCGAGTGCGGCCACAAGAATCTGTGTAAGACTCTTGCTCTGCCTTCTGTCCCCAAGACCCAGGAAGAATTGCAGTAATACAGCCATGATCCCGGCAACGACAATAGTTATGCCAAGTACTGCGGTGCGGGAGCTCATACCATAGGCCCAGACCTGCATACGTGCCATGCGGTTCAGCTGCGTGGTATCCCAATTATGCCCAGGCGCGACCTCGTAGTTGGCGAGAGACAGGGTTTGGAAGAGGGGTATGTATACTGTAGCTGCTAGGGATGCGAAAGAAGACACGTCGGGGTCTTCCAAGCCAGATAACTCCGCTTTCATGATCTTGAACATCATCTGCGAGACCGAGCGACTAGCAGGTAAAATAGGTTTGTCATCGTCCAGCGACAGTGCAGCGAGCCACCAGGCTGGATGAATGAAAACAGTATCGTTTCCACCTTGGCCATGGGCTGGCAGGACGGGCGTTTGAACGAGACTCATCGGATTGGTGAACGAAGCTGGGTCGAAGGTGTAGGTTGTAAAGTCAAAGAAAACAACAAAGTCCACCAAGAGGCTGACGCGATCATTCTGATCGTTTCCTTCACTGTAGATGAGGAGCATTGAATTGACATGAGTCGTGGCGTTCGAGCTCGAGTAGGCATTGTAGGAATCCCCGAAGAAGTAATCCCAATTGCAGTCGAAATTTGAGTCACTAACTGTAAGATTCGCTGGTGTCATCTCAATACATTCGGGTTGATGTGTAACGGTGGAACCGTTGGGTAATTGATATGGAGCCTCGAGATTGCCGTTAGGTAGTAACACCGCACGCTCCGAGCTGTAGATGAAAAGGTCAAGAGAAGGGCGACTAGCGTTGCTCGCATCGATAGGTCCATCCAAGGACTCTACCAAGACTTGCGTAGACTGAGTGTGTTCATTCCAGCCTGCGCCTTGGTTCCGGAGCTGTATGCATTTCGTAAAATTGTTGACGCCAGCGATCGGGAATGTCAGTGCGTATTCTGAGAAGCACATGATCGACCGATTCGCATCAACTTGAGTAGTCCACAGGCCATGTCCGTTGATATTAGGAAATGCGCCAAGAATGGGACCAGTGCGTTGAAGCTCAAGCTGTAGACTCTTATTGTAGACGGCGTAGCTCTCGTACTCTGAACGCGATATGCCGAGATCTTCAGCATCTAATCCCTGCGATATGTTCGCTATGATGCGCTTATCTTCGCTGAAGCTGTCCATCAGCTGTCGGGAAGGAACCCAAACCAGTTCGCTACTCATCTCGCGAGCAACAATATTCCGACTGACGTTGACATAGAAGAATATGTCACGTTGCTGTGTCGCCATCGAAAGAAGGGACCCGTCCGGCGAATCAACCACGGAGGCCGCGGACGAAGCAACCCAACTGTCGAGGTTAAGAGCCCATTTCTTCGCACATGTGAAGTTATAGCTCTGATATTCGGCGACTGTGCAACCCGAGTCGTTGAAAGCCCACCCGTTCACCTGCGGTGGTACGTCGGTCTCGTAGCCAATATACCAATCCCCGTTGACTACAGGGGAGTCAAGCCACTGCAGGGATGGTATGACAAGCACAGCAGTCGCCGGACCCATGAGATTGCAGAGAACACACAAGATGGCTGATGATACAACGACAGCCAGGCCGACTCGGTCTCCGCGGACCTTCCCCAAACCAGCGCCTACATGCCCAGCGACAGAGAGCGATTTCCACAACTTAGGACTGAGCATGCCAAGTGTGTCGGTAAACTGGGTGGACAGTGTGATACATCGGATCGGAAGGCCATGTGGTCGGCTGGCACTTTGCATTACGATTAGATACACCAACGCTGTAGCAATGAAGCCAAACCAAAGCTCCATGAGCTTAGCGACTATTTGCAGCAGTCCTAAAAGGTTATGACTCGTTGAATCGAAGTAGGCCATGCGCTGCTGCGGAACAGAGGTGACATTGTCATTGGCTTGAACATAGCAGTCACCAGAAGGGCACCACGCACTGGCGCCGATGATGTGTCCCCGAGTATTGAGCACTAGAAGTGTCACAGCTGGGACTAGCCACGCCAGAGAAAACATTTGCAGGAGCAGTGTAGATAGAATCGAGCGCCCTGGCTCGCGCTCAGGTGCATGTCCATCTGGATCAGTGCCATGGTATGCTGTGTCCTGTGCGTACAGTGATTGCGGCTCGTTGAGAGACGTAGGTTCGTAGAGAGCTGTCGTGAAAACCGTAGACTCTTGTTTCGGGGACGCCATCGTGCGCTACTTACGCGCAAATACTGGCATTCAAGCAAGGCAGCGTCCGGTGAGCATCAAAAGTATACGAGCGCAAGGCTCGGACCTCCTTCATAATAACAGGTCTACCTCGAAGGAATCTCAGCCTTTCAACCTCACACTGACGATGCGTCCATCGCAGCCTTGCTCACCGTCTGTATCTGCAGCTGAGAATAGAACCTTGGAGGAGCATCCAATCGCTACAGCCTATGGCGAGTCACATTGCCTCGTGCAGTGACGGGGCTTGGGTCTTATCGCGACCTTGACATCGACATCGTCGCACGAGGCTGAATAACTGCAGACCAAATATTCGCTCTGAATGAACGGCGCGATCAATTGGGATCTCGTGCGCGCTCGGGAGGCTAATATGTGTGCCAGTGCGCAGATAGCACTGCTCATACTTCACCATTAGGTGCTAGAACGTGTCGACCGACGGCTGTGCATATGTCATCGCCATAGCCAGGGATGAACAATGAGGTTTGCAGATCGAACCTGCAGGAGGTGTACCACATGGCTTGGCAGACGGGAGATGTCTGCTAGCTACCAATCACAATTTGCAAGGCTGCGACCTCACTTCTTGAAATTGACCCAATAGCAGATCTGTCTTCGGCAACAGCTGCGAAGACGAGTATCTCTAAACGCTCCAGTAGGCCTCAATCGCGCAGGCTGATCGCTGTACCGCCGCTTTCTGTACAGCTCGTGGAGAATCTGACTCCCACGTGCAGCCACGGAGGACTGCTCCCTTCACAACTCGCCTTGCCGGACGAGGCTGAGCTGGCGCCCAGCTATCGGGGACCTATCAATCCCGCTCTCATCACATGCATGGAGCGCCTCCAGTCGAGGCTGTAGTTGCGCCACTATCTACAAACCTTCTGGGAAGCAACCAGCTACCCGCAGTATCTCTTCTGCAGTCTGCCGTGGCAGATTGCCATTTGAGTGACTTGTGACAATGCTAAACCACTTGCTGGAGACTCGATACCTTTCGAGGCACATGCGAATCACATGAGATTCGGGGTTCCAGCTTTCTGACCTCACTACTGTTTACTCATGCATCGCAGCGCTATACCTCGCGCTCGACATGCCGAGTGAAGACACTGCCTCAGCCTTGTGCCACGGACAGCCTTGTCGACTACGCCAGAGGTCAGATCAGATACTGTATTTTGCAATCTCTGTCCTGCATCTCATCCACCTGCACAATTGTGCACTGCAATAATGAAGTCCGCCGTGAGCACCGAACTCACCACGCTCACTATACCCAACACCTTCACCCCGGCAGACTCGTGCACCAGACAAGCCTTCCAGCTCTACCCTTTCGGCCTCGATCGCCTAGCAGTGAATTCGACAACCCGCACCGGTCATGGCTACACAGCAATATACACCACCACTGTCATTACCCGCGGAGTCGCAAGCGAATGCTACCCTACTCAGTATGAACTACTCGGCAAGACGATCAAACCAAGTGCTGCCTCAAACATGGGCGTGGCAAAATACGTTGTGAGCTCGTATGGGGCAGAGAGTTGTCCACCTGCATTTGTTGCTTACATTGGCAACCCGACTTCTGCCACCGCAGCCGTGACGACTTGCTGTCCAAGGTAAGTCCGCCAACAGAGAGTCCGTGATGCGGAAGCCTGACCGCAGTATTGTAGGGGAATGGGCATCATTACAACCACCGGACCTGTCCAGTCTCCCTATGTTTGCAGTCAGATGAATCAGGGCCCGGTGACGATCGACTTCGGATCCTACACCACGATCGTTCCGACTGAGACATCAGTCGGCATCATCGGTGCCGCAGTCTTCATTGCGCCCCGACAGATTGCTCATCCGAGCTCAGGGACGAGCGAGACAACGAAGATCGCGCTCGGGGTCGGCTTCGCTGCTGTAGCAGCGTTGATGCTTGGTGCAGGTGTCCTCGGGTCGATCTGGTGGCGTCGAAGATCGCGCAGGAGTAGAGTTCTCAAGGCGCAGGCACGACATGGCTTCGAGCTTCTGGGGAAGTAAGCAGCATGGGTATGCGAGATCTTACTGCCTAGAAACATGCGGAACAAGTTCAATTGCTAGTGTGCCCATACAGCTTGTTTAACCGCCATGCGCCATGTCCATGAGAGTATCAGTGATGCTCGAGTAGCGAGTCCCCGACTAGATCGCACGTCCAATCTCCCAGGGCAACACGTTCGTCTTGAGTGTGTATGAAGGCGGCGATATAAGTCGTCCACGTTGCATCGGTAGAACAGGGGTAAATACCTGAGCGCTTGTAACGCCCCTCAAATAGCTGAAAACCTCGTCTGCGCAGGTATGAATATGATCTCTCATGATGTCACATTGTCCAGGCAGCAAAAGCATCCGAGGTAGGATCACATTCTGATCCAACCATAGCTTCTCAGCGAATCTTGGAACTCCGTGGCGAATCAGAGTGCTGTACGCACAGCCCTTATATGTACCGCCTGCTGTCCTGTTGACGAGGTAGCGGAAGAGAACCAGCAGGCCGGTACCGAACGGCACACCTAGTAGACGACAAGGCTCGGCGATACAGCGGTTTATGTGGGCGTCGTCCTCGAGACGGCTCGACAGAAACGCATTCGAAGGCGACTCCGTCGAACGACTGACCGTGAACAACACAACGTCCCTGCAGTCTTCGAAGACTTGTTGGTCCGATGCTGATAGACTTATGTCAAGCGCGCTGCAGCTGTAGTCGACGCACAAGCAGTAGAGGAGAAAGTTGCGGAAGCGCTGCACATCCGTGTCATGAATCGAAGCGATGGACTCGCCACGTGCGATGCACGTGTCGTACGGCGGGGGCGAATCTTGCTCGTCCCGAGCATGGAGCTTTGCGTGCGGCATGCTGTTCCTTGTGCTGCGCTGACGGTCCGTCAAGTCGAATGGCCAGTGGACAGATGTAAAACGACGCGCCCTTGAGGGTCAATGGTGATGTGGAAGAGAATCATTTCATAATATACATCGTGGTGGTGGAGCCCTAAATTCAAAAGTGTGTGTGGGCTGGGACTTCCATGCTGACCTTCGCATGCGGTTCATTAGCTGGGGAACTCGCTGGCAATATAGTTCGACTGTCACTGCTCGAGACCAATCCAGGCACGTATTTTCAAACCTTGATGGTGCCTTCTGTGGGACCTCCCACCCGCCACTCGGCCAACTGATCGAGACATTTTTTGTGCAATCGCCCCAACCAGTTCCGCACTGATTGCACAGTGGATGGCAGTGATCGGTCATCCATGTACCTCCATCCACCGTGCATCGGTATCGTAGCCTGACATACCTTCCCTCGCTCCGTGAGCGTGTAACTGAGCTGCGCCACCAGCATTCCATCAGAGTGACGAATCAGTGGTCCATCGTGTCTGCAATCACACGTGACGCCGTCCAGGGAGACAAAATCCTCGGTCGCGCTGGCGGCAATGCAGCTGCGCAGGTTCTCGGCATCTTTCGGCGCTGCATTGATTCGGGGTAGAACGAAGTTGCGATCGATCCACATCTTCTCGGCTAGATGGCTTACGCCTTTCCTCGCTAAAACACCCTCTAAGCTGCTTGTGTATGAAGCCTGGTCATTCTGATTTATCGCGAAGCGGTTGAGTATAAGTTGAGCGATCTCGTGGGGTATTTGCAGTTGACGGCTTGGCTCCTTGATGTGTCGCATGCGCCAGTTCTCAAGTTCGGTCAAGCATACGTGTGGGCTACTGGATTGGTGCTTGTTGACCGTTTTGCCAGGATAAGGTTCTGCCAGGTGAGGTAGAGCTCACGATCTGCTGTGCTTAGGATTGGCTTCCGATCACAGCTGTAGTCAACGCACAGGCGATGGAGCATGAATTTGCGGAATCGGTGGACTTCAGACTTGTGCTCTTCGGCTAGTGGATAAACAGGCTCACAAGTGCATCCCAAATGCTCCTTTGAACAGATGACACAATCGCCTGGCGGTTCTGCTTCGTATGGTGGAAGTCCTTTTTCGGCCAGCCAGTTGTCCATATCGATCGAGGATGCCATGGAGTCAGACGGTGCGTAGCGATGCAGTGTGAGCAGGCGTTCCCCGAGTAAATGCTGAATATGTACGAATGTATCGGATGCGTAAAACTAGTAGATCAGTGTGACATTCTTCTTAACAATGGAAGGATTTAGACATAGTATGGAAGAAAATTCGGGCAGCATTACTACCAGCGCGGAATCGCAAGCAATCCCTCTCTTGACTGTTCGTCGTGATTTGGTCCTTCAGCGACGTGTGCTACTTTGCAGCCAGTATAGAAACGGATATTGCACATTTCCACGTATTTCACGCCTCCAAGCTAGACTCGAATACCTGTGGGCTGACTACCACTCAGAGCACTTTGCTGACTTCCTGTCATAGATTTGGGACCGCCAGGATGGAGCTTATGCCTTCCCGCGTACCATTGCACATATTGCTCATGACCTCAAGTTCAGCAGTGTAGAAGTGGCACTGAATTGATATCGCGCTGTCGGGCTCGCCATGTTCGGAACTTGAGGCTGGATCAGAGGATTGGAGTGAACAATCTTGTCAGCTGAGTGTTGCTATGCATGTTTGCAGACGTGATGCGAATGCTCCGAGTTGTCGTTAATTTCAATAAGGCATCAGCTGTCGTGCCTCAGGCAACCACTTCGAAGTCTTGGCGAATGAACTTCGATCCACATCCGATTTCTGACGCAACGCCATCAATTGCTCGACAGCGACCAGCAGGACCAACGAAGCCCGCAGCCAACAGTGAGTACCGGCAATCGCCACAGCATAATCTTGCGACCATACTAATCCTCTTATAGTGCAGATGTACGCCCTCCCACTCCCGCAGATCCGAGCGCATACTGCAGGAACCCTCCACCATTCATTTCAATAACTAATACAACACCCCAGCTTCGTCAAGACCCTCACGGGCAAGACCATCACCCTCGAGGTCGAGTCCTCGGACACGATCGACAATGTCAAGAGCAAGATCCAGGACAAGGAGGGAATCCCGCCAGACCAGCAGCGGTTGATTTTCGCCGGAAAGCAGCTTGAGGATGGGAGGACACTGAGCGATTACAACATCCAGAAGGTGCGTTGATCCGCAGAAGAAGAGAAGAGGGAATCGGCGCGGGGGTTTTGGGAATGTTGGGCTGACATGAAGAGATTGCAGGAATCGACTCTCCACCTCGTTCTCCGCCTACGTGGTGGTATCATTGAGCCGTCGCTCAAGGCTCTGGCTTCGAAGTACAACTGCGACAAGATGATCTGCCGGAAGTGCTACGTACGTTGAGCTCCCGAGATTGAGCATATAGCGCGGAGACTAACCACAGCAGGCCCGTCTCCCTCCCCGTGCCACCAACTGCCGCAAGAAGAAGTGCGGACACACCAACCAGCTGCGCCCGAAGAAGAAGTTGAAGTGATCTACTCGCTCCATACGGGGTCGAAGAGGCGTTGCGGGAGAAGGTGCGCGGAATGAAGGATGGGTTGGCCAGATAGCCCAAATCAGCAGCTTGCACATCAATCGCCAAGTTCGCTTCGCAATGGATACGTCTCGTGCACTGCCGTGACATCCATCGTTATTCAGTCCCACACTAATGGCCCAGTCTTGCAATCCTTCACAAATACGCCCTACTCTCCTTCTCACACCACTCCCACAACCGCCCCGTCTCCCCACTAACCAGCAAATCCTGCCTCAACACCCCAATCCGTCCCCAAGGCACAACATACTTCCCCGCATTCTCCTCCCTGCCAGCCGCCTCCCCCCACCCCGCAAACAACTCCGTATAAGCCCCAAAGACAGGCTCATAGCAGATCAAACCAGTCACGACAGTCTCAATACCAGCCAGATGTCGCTGCAACTCAGACTTCAGATTCCCTGGGTTCCAGGCGTTGGATATAACGCCCGTTTTGGCGAAGCGGTTCGCGAATTCGCGTGCGAGGAGGACGTTGCAACTCTTCGTCTGCGCGTAGTCGGTTCGTTTGTCGCCGAAGCATTTGGGCGCAGAGGTAGCGGGGTCCCAGGTCACGCCGTGGGAGGGCGCGAAGGCTGTGGCCAGGGAAGCGGCCCAGGTTACGCGGACGGAGCCTGCGGGGCTGGAGGCGGCGGTCTTCTGAAGCATTGGTGTGAGGAAGTGGGTGAAGAGCCAGGGGCCGAGCACGTTGGTGCCGAGTTGGAGTTCGTAGTTTTGGGTTGTTATGCTGCCGATGGGTGGGGTCATGACCTGAGTTCTTCGTTAGCCATATGATACATCTGAAGCGGGGGCAGTATCACTTACGCCGGCGTTGTTGGTCAAGACATCTAGACGCTGCTCCTTCGCGAGGAAGATCTCGGCCGACCTCTTGATCGTTGTGAGGTCTGCTAGGTCGAGGTGGAGGAACTCAAGCTTGCCCTGTGAGTTGGGGTGGAGTCTGCTAATCTCGTCGATGGCGGATTTGGCCTTGCTGTCCGAGCGGCCGGCAACGTAGATGGTGCCATTGTGCTGGTAGAGGATTTTGCAGAGTTCTTTGCCGACGCCTGAAAAATGTACCATCAGCTTTTGTTGCTCCAACCTCTCTTCTCCCGCCGATCGAAAGCTTTCTTATGCTGTTATCGACCGCGCTGCATGTCTCGATTCCACATTCGCCACCGTGGCGAGAAAACGCATGCGGTCGATCGTAGGCATCGATCTCGCCAGCCCGACCATCTCGATTCCGCTGGCGTAGCTGAGTTCATAGCAGCCCTCGAGATGTCTCACTTAGTTCGAGAACGACTTACCCGCATAACCACCAGTGACGATGAAAACCCGTCCTTTTTGGTCAGGTAGGTTCTTCTCGGTGAGAGTTGGCTTGGGAATGAAGAAGCACTCGCGAAATATAGATAAGTAGTAACTCATCGTGGCGCCTTCAAACTACTCTGCTTTGCTGTTATTGCTCACAAGGCGACAGGGTGAGGGTCAAAAATGGAGTTGAATCTGGTTACAGTGGTGACGAAACATTCAACGGTCAAAGAGGTCAATCTGCTCAATGGGCAGCAATGGGTGCGATGAACTACGGCGATGACATTATATACCGCCTCCGATCGCTCACACGTATACGCGTATTCTCCAACCACTCGTCTCGGAGCTACGCCCTGCCGATGATGGTGCGTACCGTTGTGCATGAGCTCTAGTAAGCTGAAGTAAGCCGCGGCTTGAGGCCCGTCGGTTCTGGACGGCAATGTCTGTCGAGCTATCATGAGTGTTTCCAGTCTGGTGAGATCATAATCATAGATCACAAGTTAGGCACCGCTACCTAGTGAGACAAAGAAGGGGGAGCTAGTATGGGAGGTAATCCTAGATGTCGATCGTTGTAGTGCGTCGGGGCAGGCAATGCAAGTTCATCGTTCACTCCACGAGGTTGATGCGACGTGATCTCAATGTGATACAGTCTGCTCGCGCTCACGTTCCCTCTGATCTCGACTGCGGCCTTGGGGAGCCAGTATGTTTGCATTTATGATGAGCTTTCGGCGAGCTCGCAGTATGGTCCACCATCAGCCGGTCAAGTTCGCTCAAAGGAAGACTTGTTGATCATCTAATGACACAATCTCATGCCTTGATGCATAGGAAGTACTGTCGTTATCATCGGGGATGGCAATATAGGGTCGGTGATGAGATGAGACGGTTCAAAGGAATGGGCCCGCCATCTCCAAGTCGCGTCGACAAAAGCACGCTAGGCCAAAGCACCTACAGTAAAGCTTTGGCCTGCAACGCGCTACACCACGAAGCAACTCCACCTAGCATTCTTCGTGTCTCATGGGCCAGCTTTTCACGACCTCCAATGTCACACTCAACGCACCTCAATGCTTCACTCACGTACGGAAGTGTCTAGACTACTACACGTATAACGGCCTGCACCTTTCCAGCCTCTCTGAGCGCTCCTGCAGGTGGGGTCTGCACAGCTGCATCTCAACCTCCAGACCGCGGCCACGGGCATTGCATACTCCCCTACGCACTACAAACGCGATGGAAGACTCTCCCACGCACAGTCGATTACGACGCCCCTCCCTCCTTCCCGCATTCGAGCCACTGTCCTCCTCCCCCGGCGGTCTCCCGCGTCCACAGAAACGGAAATTCGACGACATATTAGAAGCAAGGAAGTCGTACCCAACACCCATACCAACCTCCTCAACAGGCATACTGCCCTCATCCCCAGAAAGACCAATATCAGCGCGTCCGACGCGTCCGGGCTTGCAAAGAACATTCTCCACACTCTCCGAACGCGCTCCATTGGGCGACGTGCCAACACTGCATATACCCTCCAATGGCGAGCCAGTGCTCATGGGACGATCGAGTAACTCGTCAGATTATCAGTTACCTGGTAATAGGCATATCTCACGCGTGCACGTGCGCGCGTCGTATACACCACCCGACTCTTCAAACCCAGCCGGCAAAGTAGAAGTCATATGCATGGGCTGGAACGGCGCCACAGTACACTGTCGGGATCGCATCGTCGCGTTATCAAAGGGCGAGAGCTTCGTGTCGGACAAGCCGAATGCTCAGATCATTGTTGATGTACAGAGTACACGTGTGATGCTCACGTGGCCTACAGAAGCACGCGAGCCGCAATCAAGTCATTCGAGGTCGAGTTGGGGGATTGAGTCGCCGGAGAAGAGGAGGAAGAGCGTGGAGCACTTTGCGTCGAGCCCGCCCCCATTGCTCCCGCATAGTCACACGCCAGTGTCACCGTCGCCGGCTGCCGTGGTCGAAAGTTTTACCGAGACTTTTCGTGCTGACGATCTGAAGAGTCCTGTTAAGGTGTATGAGGACCACAGCTCTGATGATGATGCTCCTCACGAGACGTCAACACCGGTACCGCTGGTACGGTCTGACGAGACCATCACCAGTGTCTCCAACGCCGTCTTGGAACTCTCGCGCACCAGCGATAGCTCAGAGAACGCCGACTTGTCGGAGCATGACGAAGAGAACGACCCCATTGTTCACTCCTTCGGTCCCTTCGGCGAGAACATCCTCTCCCGCTTCGAATCCTTTAAGCATGCATCCCCCGAGCGCAAGCGCAAACCCCTCCAAGGATCCTCCAACTCGCCCTCTCAAAGCATGTCAGCGCCTCGCCAACCTGGCAGCCCAATCAAGAACCACGTCATCAACCAGCTCGCCTATGCGCGCAGCCACTCCCTCCCGTTGTCGACCATCCACTCCAACCTTCCTGCCGAGCTGCGCGGGTCCATTACCAAGCCGTCTGATACTGAGAATCAGAGTATTCTCACTGCATCCACGCTAAAGAGCATGCTCGATGTCATTCCTTGTGTAGGTGAGATCAGCCGTGAGGGTAAAGACGCAGCGGGCAAGCTCCTAGAAAGCGAGTTTTACTACATCCCGGAGATGGATCTAGATGGGATGAGAAGGGAGACCGTGACGCAGAGTCTAGGGAAGACGAGTATTCGGGCGGCGAGGAAGTCGCACAAGGTGTGTTATCCCGTGATTCCTACCGTGTCCGCGTGCTAACATGTTTCTCCAGCAATACTACTGGAAGCGACCAAAGAACTGATCGCACTCCGTGTTACCTTTGCTCTTGTTGCGTTGCATAGCGTTGGCTGCTGATGATCGCTGAACGGCTGTTGGGGGTGGTTTCGTTTCGTTTCATCAAGGTGGATTACCCCGCATCTCGCTGTTTGTGTCTGTCAGAAGACCACGCATGGTTGCGGCACGTTCTGAAGTGGATGTCGAGAATCTGGAGTGATCCATTGTCGTGGTGAAGAGAAGTGTCGAGATTTTGGCTTTAGCGTAGAAGAGCAATGGAAGGAAAGTCAACAATAGACTCTGACCGTTATTGTTGACGCTGATGTCAGACTCCACGTGGGAAGCTGCACCCCGCTACTAGCGTCTATCGGACCAAGTCGCCCGACATCCGATATGACATCAACGGATCCCGATTGGGAACAATGCGAGGAGCAGGCGTCAACATCGAGAGCGTCTCCTTTGTCAAGCCTCTGCATCGTTGCCTTGTACGGCACAGCATCTCGACATAGCCAGCGCGCGCCGCCATTCCCTCCACAATCTCCTCCCTCCTCAATCCACCCCACCCAGCCACGCACAATGCTCCTTCACACCTTCCTCTTCGCCTCCCTCTCCAGCGCTCTCTCCCTTCCTTCCCTCCATGGAGCCACTTACAATCCCGCTCCCTCGCCCCTCCCGCTCTTAATCTGGCACGGCCTGGGAGACAAATTCTCCAACCCTGGTCTCCTCAGCATAGGCGACCTCGCCGAAGCCACCCACCCAGGAACAAAAGTGCACTACATCCGCGTGGCCGATACCCCCGAGCTCGACCAGCGCGGGACGTTCTTCGGGAACATCTCCGCGCAGTTGGACGATGTGTGCGCCTCTCTGGTCGAGGAGCTAGGCGCCAGTAAAAGAGGAAAGGGCGTGAGGGTCGATGCGCTGGGGTTTAGTCAGGGAGGACAATTCCTGCGGGGGCTGGTTGAACGGTGTCCAGCTGTGAGCGTGAGGAGTCTAGTAACGTTCGGCAGTCAACATAACGGGATCGCGGAGTTTCAGCACTGCGGTACCTGGGATCTGCTGTGTAAAGGCGCTGTGGCTGTGGTTGGAGGGAACGCGTGGACGGATACGGTACAATCGAGCATAGTGCCGGCTCAATACTATCGCGAGATCAACCAGACGACTGGGCTAGGGAGCGAGGAGTATTTGCTGCATAGTCACTTCTTGGCGGATATCAATAATGAGCGGGTGCTGAAGAATGAGGTGTACAAGGAGCGGATGGCCGCGCTGGAGAGTTTTGTAATGTATGTGTTTGAGGAGGATACGACGGTCGTGCCGAAGGAGAGTGGCTGGTTTGCTGAGGTGAATGCCACGAGCGGGGACGTCACGCCATTGCGAGAGAGGGTGATGTACAATGAGGACTGGCTGGGTCTTAGGGAGCTAGATGAGAAAGGCGGGTTGGTATTGCGGAACACGACGGGGAAGCATATGGAGCTTGATGAGGAGGTGGTGAAGAAGACTTTCGAGGAATTCTTTGGCCCTGAGCGAAGCAAGGTAGTAGTAGCTGAGTGGACACAGTGGACGGGCGCGAAGCAAAGCAGCTGGAGATGGACATGGAGGACAGATCTATAGATCTAGAGTATGTTTGCATGTCCCCGGATGGTACGAATGCCGTGTGTGCGACTTTTGTGCAGTCCGTTCAGCGCCAGTCCAGCCCACGCATACCACTCCAGTTCTCTGGGACCGAGGCGGAGAGTGAGTGATTTCACGTCGCGGGTGTGCAGTACTGTGCTACCAAGGCAGGGAGAGGTAACGGTCGATACAATCTTAATTCCCATTGTGTAGTCTCGGTGGACCGTCCTCTTGCGTTCCTTCTTCGTGCGCGAATTGTACAGACCGAATAACGCTGTGAAATACAAAGGAGCGAAGACATGCGCATCGGTACATGAGAAGTAGTAGCATTATCATACATAGCCGTCTGTGTACGGGCATAAAATCGTATCGTAATTGTCATCGTCGAACGTAAGACTGACGACACGCCAGGATCGCGCCGCCTACCTTTCATTGGTAGTTTCCGGCCGCCAGAGGGACACGAGCCGTTTTCCGGTACGCCAAACAAGAGCGTGAAGCATCGTACAACATCGAAAGTGTAAGATCAATCCTACCATCACAGCGGGCTGCTCGATAGACTCCCCTCAGATGCCGGTGTGTCGACATTCTCCGCTTCCTTCGTGATGCCAGAAGCATCCGAGAGTGTCGAGCGGCCGTAGGATTGGCTTCTTGTGCCGCTCATCTGATGAGCCCCAGGTGAGCCAGCCGCGAGCTCTGCAATATGGCGTTCTGGCCATAGGTCAGCACTTTGATCATCCGCAGCGGTACTAATGCACAATGAGGGACTGCGTACCGAGCTCCTTCACCCTCAGCTTCAGCATCTGATTCTCCCGCGTGAGCATCTGCGTCTCAGCCTGGTAGAAAGCACTCTCGTCCCGCCGCCCGCCGAGCAAGAAGTCCTCGGTCAAAGGCCCAAGAGCTGCATGGCCACCGCCGGTATTTGCGCCATTCTTAGGCGATCCAGATTGGCTGTTGAAACCGGGTTCCAATACGCGGTGCGACGACTGCCGTGAGAGCGAGGAGGGACGCTTGTGAGCTCCAAGACCATGAGGCAGCATCGCGACTGATGCCGAGCGGGACGACGGCGAAGGACGATCGAAGGGATTGCTTTGCGCTGTTGAGCCTGGTGTGTCGGCGAGCGCGGAGGTGCCGGTGCTTTCTGGCGGAGTGTAGAGTGGGCCGCGGTGTTGCTTCTGCAGAGCATTGAGCTGGTCTTGCTGGATGCGGATCATATGCAGCAGTCGGTTGGCTTGCGACTCCTGCTCTTCCTCCAGCTTCTGGTGGAGCTCCCCCAAGCTGGGCTGCCGTGCATGGTGAGGGTTCATTGATCGTCTGTTGCGTCCTGGACTGCCGCTGGAGTTGGGGGAGATCATCTCACCGGCCGCTGGGATCGTGGGATCGTTGATCTGGAGGTTCGTCATCAAGCTTGATCGGCGCCGGAAAATTGGTGCAGACGGCGCATGCTGGAAGCTGGCGTTCATCGTCGCGGCTGCTTGCAGTGAAGACAGCGATGGGGAGCGCGGGGATGTAGGACCGGGGTGGAACGGGTCTGCGTTGGTGAATGAGATGCGGCGGGGTCGTTGGTGTGCGAACGGCGACGCAGGTAACGGAGGGGAGTGCATTGGGGTTGTGTTGATGTCGGACTGCATTGTTCAATGGAGATGATGTAGTAGGAATATTGTGTTACCTGCGTGTGTTTGCTAGATGATGTAGCAACTATGAGGTGCTCCGTATATGAGAGTCTATCGCTGCAAGCTCCGCGATCACTCCGTAGGCACTTCGTTAGGTGGTCCCATTGCTGTCAAAGGTCTCACCACCTTGATGTCAGAGCAGTCGAGCTGCAGTCGGGTAGACTTCCGCTCGGGTGTTACCGCTTGAAGCGCTGGTTCGTTTGTCATGTCTGGTCGTCCATCGGTGCCCACGGACGAGACTTCTATCCTCCGCACAGTCAATCTCAATAAGACCTCAATAATACGTGGCCCTTGTCCGCTGATGCCAGTACTTGTGATGGTCTATATGAGATGACCATCATGGAGTGCTTTTCTCACGGCCCGCAGCCCTCGGTAGTATTCCCACGTTCACGAAGGTCAATGGTTGCAGGGGTATGCAAAGCATGGGCACCAGGCATACGAACAGACAACGAAAGTTGAGCGTGGATCAGAGAGCTATGAGAAACATGACTTCGGAGGTAGACGACTTTGCAACTCTACAATGCAATTTGGGCTTCTCAACATTCCGATCAAACATGCATCGCCTCTGGGATGGCATCTGTTCAAGGAGTGAAGTCCGAATACCCCCGCCTCGGACCGCCCAATACCCGCATCTTCGCCGTTTGATCTACACGTTCTCGACCTTTGTCGAAATTTGATGTCGGTTGCAGATGCTCGCACATCCCGCCAGCGATGTACTGTACGGTACAGTACTTGCGACGAGTCGTCCGGCGACGCCGCTGACACGTCCACGGCGCAAGCCTTGACGCTCTGGCATTCTGGCTGCTCTGTGCCACATGGCGGATGAGAGCTACCTGGTCGCCGGGACTGTTCCATCGTTTGACTTGGCCAACGATCACAATCTACCTCTATTCATGGGTCTGTATGCGACACGTCGAAGAGCCGATATGATCATTAGCTCGAGCGCGAGTGTGGCTGTCGGCAATGCAGCAATTCATCTATGTTGACCGGCAGTCGGCCTCCTCTCTTCCTCCTCTGTCGTCAGCAGCAATTTATGCAGCCCCGTTCACGATACTTGAACGTTTCATACTGACTCGCTAGTATCTGCGATCTGAGGCGCCTCCATCTCCTAAACACTGCATCTCCTCGAGTCCCCTGGATCATACACAGCTGTAACGTCTCGACTTTGCCAGAAGATCACTTCCAACATATTTTCACGCTGGCCAGCATCGCACATACGAAATTGACCGTGACACCACACAACTAGCCGTTTCGCTTCACGGGTGTTGGATCTTGCCCCATTGGGAAACCGTTGTTACGCCTCCTGTGGACCCAATTTCCACGCCACGGCTTGTGAAGCTCGACGCCAGCTACGCGAACCCGTCAATTCTGCGTGCACGTCGCGCGATACGTGACAATATTTGCCTCTGACCGGTCTCCTTCAGCTTCATGCTGACCGACACCACGCTGCACAATGCCGCACACAGATCACGCCCCAGGACACCGAACTATGCGCAGAGAGCACTGTCAACATCAGATGGGATAGCATTGCACAGCAGGCGCAACAGTCTTCGGGATCGAGAGCCGCCGCGACATGCGCACTTCCTGGATAAGCCCTTACCTCCAATAATCATGGAAGGCCCGCAACATGCGAATGCGCCTGTCCCACTGCGCAAAACCAACATGTCACTGTTCAGTCTCTTCACCAGACCTAAGGTCCAAAGGCAACGAGGCTACGCCGAGCCTGGCCTTCCTCCTGTCCTGGCCCCCAAGTCAAGCAACGTATCGCGGCTCGACTTGACGGAGACGAAGCCATCCCTCGACTTTCTGCCTCCACGCTCTACAAGCGCCCTCTCGTTCCGAACCACCAACACAGAGACATCCACCCGCAGATCCAAGATGTACAGCTCCACGCAGCACGAGAAGTACGAGCGGGGCCCTGTCTGGGATCCTCCGCCACTCTTTCAAGCATACCCGCAGTCTTTCAAGCACGGCGTTGCTGAAGTTTCAGTGGCAGACCAGGGCACTGGTCTGGGCAAGTCAAGAGTCGCTCGTGGTCGACTTCAGGTCCCAAACGACCCTGCCACTAAGGGTGGCCTGGACAGCGACAAAGCGGCCGACAATCAGCGCATCGGCAGAGGCACCAACGGTAGCATCTCGCGTACGTTCCAGCAAAAGATCTTCGTCCTCATTACAGCTGGCCACCTGCTGCAGTACGCAGAACACGGCCCCAGCGGTCGTCTACCCGAACGCATCCTCTCACTCAATGGATCATCCGCTGCATTCGCAAGCGACCTTGTCCCTGGCGAGCACTTCGTGGTGCAGATCTCCCAAGCTGTCGACAAGCAGGGTCGGCCCACTGCACCTTCCGGATCACTGTTCAGCCGGATGGGCATGAGGAGTGCAAGTAGCAGGCAGACTGTCTCGCAGATGCTGCTGGTGTTGCCAAGCGCTGAAGAGATGGGAGACTGGCTCCGAGCGACGAAAAATTGTATTGCGTCGCTGAATGGCGAGCAGCCTATGCAGGACACCGGAGCCGAGATCAAGAGCAGGGACACTGTGTCCACGGATACGCGGATGAGGACTTCTGTTTCTGTACAGAACGGTTCTGGTGAGATGATACCCTACTTCGTGCGAGGCGGTGAGGTTCTGGAGGCTCACCTTCGAGGGCGATCGATATCCCCAATGCCTCCTTCCAGACAGGATGAGCCCCAACGGGATCGCAGCCCAGGTCGGCGTCGCGTGTCACCAGACTCGGAGCGCAATCCTCCAGACTCAGTCGCTGACGCTCCGCCTTCAGTTGACGCGCAGCCACATCGTACCGACGTCGATGAAGCAGAAGCTTTCGGTGCAAAACTCGCACTCGGCTCCTCATACGTTCGACCACAGACGGCTAGGAGTCGCAGGCCTTCGGATGCCGGCTCAGTCGCATCATCGATCGCCCCATCACAGGAACAGCTGCGCTTGAATAGCCTGCGCAGCAGTGTGCGCATCTCCACCACCTCACACACCACGGGCATGACTTCTCGCACCAATTCGATGACGAGTGACCTGGCTCCACACAAGCAGAGTTCGGAGTCCACGACAGGCTACCGGAACTTGTCGAGCTACGCTTCGAGTCTTTCGAGCAAACGGCGCTCGGTACTACCAACTACCACGCCAGTGCCTCCTACGCTCCATGTTCAGACAGCCGAAACCTCGAGCTTGGACCTACGCGTTCCATCGCCAATGTTACACCTCACTCCTGACGTGTCGCCTACAGTTGGCCGCAACTTGTCTCCCGGCCCGCCAGCGCGTGCACCTCCCCAGCCACCGCAACATAGCATTACATCGAAGCAGAGTCTTCCAGACCTGCCTTCGCACACCCATCGTACGAAGCACGACTCCAAGCTCGATGTCAGTGCAATTGCCGAGACAGGTCGCCCGCAGTCGTTTGTCGGCGATCTGCCGTCGCCCTATCTGTGGTCGAAGACACATCCTGCGACCAAGCGTGCATCGCTACTGCCCAGTGCCGCGGAAATCCGGACTCAGCGAATCAGCTCCGCGCCCGCCTTGCGCAACTCGATCATACAGTCGAGAGCTGGCGGCTTCCGCTTGCCACTAAAGATCAACCCCATCATCCCCGAGCAAGCATCCACCACTCCAGCATTCACGCCCGATTCCCAAGCCGCACAACCCCAGATACACACGCTGGAAGCCAAGATCGACCCGCAATCCCGCTCCGTAAGCCCACTCGAGGCACCTCCCGCACCACCACCACCCGACCGCTACCCAACGCGACCTCGCCGAGTCTCTCTCTTCCCGAGCCCACCAAGCCACCCCAAGGCTCCCTCCACTACCCGCCCAGCGAGTTTGATGTCACCCACCAAGCGCTCCTCAACCCAGCCGTCAATCCCATCTGCCTCGACAACAGAAACCCTCAAACCCCTCCCCACTCAGCTCCGCATCCTCACGCCCCCAATCCGCTCGCTGAAACCATCCCGCTCTTCGACCTACCTCCCCTCTTCCCACTCGTCCACTCACCTCCCCTCCTCCCGCTCAGCCTCGCCACAGCCGCCCGAGCAACCCCGCCCCGCCTCACCCACAGATCCCTATCGCTCGCCCATCAGCCAGACTTTCACCTCGCCGCGGAGCTCTATCGCGGGCTTTCGGCCGGTCTCTGCGCTCCCGGCGCTGGATCTGGGGATTTCAATTGCGGGGTTGGGACCTCCGGCTCCGCCGCCGTTGACGCCGTTGCCGCTGCCGCCGACGTTTGGTGGGGGGAGTAGGCCTGGGAGTCGCCCGGGAAGTCCGATGGGGATGAGGAGGAGGGATGCTAGTCCAGTGGTTGGGAGAGGAGGCGGGCTGGGGATTAGGGTGGTGTGATGAGTTGATCAAGGTGCTGGACATGATAAGTGCTTCATGATGATCGCATTGGACATGAACTGTTTGTAGTTTATCGCGCAATATACCCCAGTGAAATGTATAAAGTATGGAATTGCACTCATTACAGGACCTCCGTACCAGCACGTTTGCAGCTGTAGAACAGGTGCTGCTTTTCCATGGTCCAGAAACGCCGAAGCGCCACGCTATGCCCGTTCTACAGGTGTTGCTGTTGCTCTACAGCTATCACAGCACATCGCCCTCTACATCAAATCCGCAGCCTTGACCCTCTGCTTCTTGACTTTCAGCTTCGCCGCCGGCGCCTCCACAGCTCCCTTCGCCGACGACGTAACCTCAGCACTACTCTTCAACGCATCCTTCTGCGCTCTCAACGCCTCTTTCCTCTCCTTCTTCTCCTCCCTCTCTATTGCCTTCGCCTCCTCAGTTTCCTCTCCATTCTCTACTACAACCTCCTCCACACTCCCTTTCTTCGCCCTCTTACTCTTCGTCCCCTCCACCGCGTCGCCCTCAGGCTTCTCCACCCGCCTCATCTTCCCATCTGGTCCCGGCACCTCAATCACCCCATTCGCTTCCTCGCCCGCAATGCGCTTGCGCTTCTTGCCCTTGCCTCCCTCAATCGCAGCGACCCGCTCGTCGCTCAATATCTGTGTCTCGTCAAGCCAGAGCTGATCGGCCATCCATATCGGCAGGGCCACCGTATCCGGCCCTTTGACATGTATGGCGCGGATATTCTTCCACCCTTGCGGAATGTGTTTTCCAGCCAGCCCTTCCACGACAGCGGCGAGATTCGCTTGCAGCTGTTCCGCAGTCTGTGTCGCAATGCCGATTTTCACAGCCGTGGTAGTCGAAGGAGCGAGATGGACGAGCGCGGCCTGCAGCGCGCGCTGAATTTCGGAGGCCATATCCTTAGCCTGTAGCGGCAGCTTCTCGACTTTCTTGCCGCCGTCTGCGAGTTTGACTCGCTTTAAGCCGGTCTCGGCATCGACGCTTTTCCGCTTTCCCTCCAAGCTAATGGGCACAGGCCGTTTGGATGTAGCTTTGTAGAAGACTTTGCCTAGTAGGGTGGGGAGGAGCGTGATGATCCTATCGTCCGCCAAGAAGACGTCGTGCTCAGAGAGGAGTTTGCGCTTCGCTTCGAAAGATGAAAACTTTGCTTTCAGCTTCTCAGTGCCGATTACACGGGATATCTGCTTTCCTAGCTCGGCGGGGAAGGCGGGCGAGGCGACGAGGTCTTTGTACTCTCTCTGTGGGTCGGCGGTGATGAGACATATCCGCAGCGGCTCTCTTGCTGCATCTGTACTCGAGGCTGCAGGCAGCAGGTATGGGTGCGGCAAGGCAATCTTTCCAGGCTTCAGGCGCTTTTTGTCTGTGATGTGAGTTTTCGTTGTGAGGACTAGCCAGACTGGCGCTGCATCCGAAGCATCTTGAGTATCTGCGTCTGCGAGGAGGGATGTCTTGGTGTCGGCCGTGGGTTCTGAGGGCGATTGGAGTTTTCGAACCAAGGCTTTCACGGCGCGGAGGGATTGAGAGGGTTCGAGTTGGTAGGGTGTTGGTGACGGAGAGGTCGAGGATACGATCGCCTTGCTCGGCGCCGTGGCTGTCTGTGTGCGCGCCATCGTAAAGATTCGTGCAAGTCAATGACAGACGGTCCAGCTCGTTGCGCTCCAATTCGCATATCGAGTTCCAAAACTTCTGACGCTAGCAAGATAAAGTTGCTAGCGCGCGGGAGGCTTCCGCTTTCAACCCTGTCCTTCTAGACGCCCTCGAATCTTCCGAAAACCCAGCGATCGAAGCACTTCGCTTTCCAATGGCTGAAAGACTCGTCTGAAACGGATCTCGAGCACACAGCTGGTACCAAGGCTTTGCTCGACTTTTCGCTGAGGAATGGAGGCAGCTAGAGTAAATGTAATCGGTGCAAAGGCATCACTTTCGCTCACAGGGGCAGCGTGCACCACATGGAATTTGCAGCTTCACCGGCAGCATCTCAAGCGCTCTCGGAAATGTTCCTCGAGCGAACATCGTCCGTTCCTCAGCCATCAACCCCCATCTCCTCCCTCAACCCCTCAAACCTTCCTTTGACTTCCTCCGCCATCTTCCCCTCGGTATCCGCCAGAATGGTGCTCACGAGTGAGTAATTATTATACAGCAACCTCTCCCTCTTCCTCGCCTCCGCAACACCCTTACTCAACCTCATCAGAAAAGCCTCATACTCCTTCCTCAGTCTGCCCAGACTACTGCCAATCGGCTCGTCGTCGCCGGCTTCGCTGCTGAGTACCAGGATGCCGTGCACGAAATTCGCGAAGCGCTGGGTGAGAGGGTGGGGCGCTGTGGATTGAGAGGTAGTGGAGGTGGTCAGGCTCAGAGCTGAGGAGCCGGCTGGTTTAGTAGGGAGAGAGGCGGTGAATTTGCGGATGGACTCGCAGTGTATGTCTATGACTTGCTGGAAGCGCGGCCATAGCAGCATGTTCGTGCCGTTGATGTAGCCTTCTAGCGCGGGGACCTTACGGCGCTGCAGCTCGAATGCGAAGTGCTGGTTCAATCGGACGCAGATCAGGATTCCGAGGGCATCGAGGCTTTGCTCCGTGAGAGACTTGGTGAGGGCAAGGCCAAGGTCAAAAGCGGGTTGAAAGATGGAGTTGAAGTGTGCGCGGGTGGTGTGGAAGGTGTGTTTGGTGAAGAAGTCGGTAAGGAAGACGTATTCCGTAGACGCGTTGTCGATCAGAGCAAGGTTGAAGGCGCGGAATGGAATCTCGAGGTGGTGTGTGCTCTTGTCATCTTCAGCAAGGTGGGCTGGGACTGCGCTGTCGGAAGAGGTTTTGAGCACGTCTGTCCGACGGCCGAGAGAGAATGTGTCGTGTGTAGGCGTGCCAGCCTTGATGACTCGTTTTGCGGGATCCAACGCGATAGCATCTGTCTGGTCGATGATATGAACACGCATCTTCTCGAGAGATGCTCGATATCGAGCAAAATTGGCCGTATAGTACCACCGCATCGTGTTGACGTACGCCTGCGATATTTCATCGGCCAGCTGCGGCTGCCGTGTGGCAAGAAAAGCGAATACATTACGATATTTCAAGAAGCTCTTTTGCTGAATGATCTGCGCGTTGATATTAGGCGACCGTAATGCCTTGATCTGCGCCACAACGTAGTCTCGTATGCGCTCGACAGCCTTGTCGGAGACATTGTCGATAAGTGGCCGGAGACTCTCAGCAGCCGCACTGCTACTGTCTGGCTGGCCCAGCTTCTTGTCTATGAGCTTAGTCCGTCGTTCGAATTCCTCGAGAGCCTTGACCCAAACATCATCAACATTGCCTTCGACCAGTTTCTTGATCACTGCGGGTGGGATGATCAGAGCTTCCACCTCCGGGCCAAGCACCTTCTCGACTACTTTGCGATTGTCGAGCTTAGTATTGAGGTTTGCGGACCAGTTTTGCAACGTCTCGATTTCCTGCGCGACTGCGGCCAAATCGGCTTTGAAGCTAGTCAGGTAGGTTTCCACTGAAAGTAGCACTTGATCGCAATTCGCGATATCTCGATGGAGGCCCTCGAATTGCTGCTTCTCCTGTTCAAAATCATGTACCTGTGCATCGTTACGCTGCACGGTAGCAACATCCGGCTTGGCATATTCTTCTAATGAGAGACCTTCGAAGTCAAAGTCCTCTATGAGCTCTGGAGTGATGG
This sequence comes from Cryoendolithus antarcticus, assembly GCA_002077065.1. Taxonomy (NCBI): domain Eukaryota; kingdom Fungi; phylum Ascomycota; class Dothideomycetes; order Cladosporiales; family Cladosporiaceae; genus Cryoendolithus; species Cryoendolithus antarcticus. Next base: position 197,199 of record NAJO01000050.1, on the reverse strand, counting down.
ATGGTTCTTGGTCACTGGCCGGCTCGTTCTCTCCCTTCGACCTCACTGGCCCTAGCAATCCCTCCAGAACGTCCTCCGGATCGCGTACATCAGGCGCAACACCGTTAGTAAGGCCTTGTCTCAATGTCGCACCTTTCGGTACACGTGCCGTTGAAGGCAAGCTTTCTGATGATCCACCAAGTGATGCGACTGAAAGTGATGTCGTTCTCGCGGGAAGCCCAGGTCGCCTAGGGATGGATGTAGTAGGTCCTAGTTGGAAGGACTTCCGTGGTGCCGGTGAGAAAGAGCGATTCGGAGATGAAGGGGTAGGCGTGTTGGATTGAGAGGCGAAGCGGTCGAGCCACATATTCTAGGTCGAGCTAGGTGGATGGGGCTAAAGTCGCTCTCCGGATGTGGTTATGTTCCTGTGGTTGTATCAGCTTAGCTGCAGCAGTAAGAAAGTGCACTGTAGGGCTAACGAGAAGCGATATCAGACGCATCTCCGATGTATGGGTTGCATCTCTCCAGTGATGTCGGGTCCGTCTCAAGGTCCCCGGTGAACTGCAAGGACGCGTAAGAAAGGTACATTGACTTACGGAGAGAATATGGTCACGTGCTCGGAGAGTTGTCCTGGCCCTCGCTAGTCAGCCACACCTTCAAGCTTTCTTCAGCTGATCGTGGCTATGCTTCTCGCCACTTGGTCCCATGAGGAGCCTTCGGAGTCATGTTCATTCTTTGGATCGGCTTACTTGAGGTGTTCAGCAATGTGTGTAGTGGACCCTGATTGGTCGAAGTGGGGCAAAACTTCCCCACCTCATTCTCAAATTCTCGATTTCGACCTTACCAAATACCCTTACCCCCAGGCCCTCATCGCACACCACCGTTATACACTTCCCACATCTCACCTCCGCTAGCATCCTTCACCATGGCGGACCAAGACAACGACGCTCAGGTAAGCCCATCCCATCCCGAGCCCGCGCATCACCCCTCCGCTCCGCCGCCAAGACGCCTTCCACCCCCGCGCCACACCACGAGGATGCCCACGAGAACACCCCGACTGACAACAATACATAGCATGAGCACACCTTCGACAGCGCCGATGCCGGTGCGTCGACGACCTACCCCATGCAGTGCTCGTCGCTCAGGAAGAACGGCCACGTCGTGATTAAGAACCGCCCCTGCAAGATCGTCGAGATGTCCACCTCCAAGACCGGCAAGCACGGTCACGCCAAGGTCCACTTGGTCGCCATCGACATCTTCACCGGCAAGAAGTTGGAAGAATTGTGCCCGTCGACTCACAACATGGATGTTCCCAACGTTTCGCGCCGCGAGTTCCAGCTGGTGAGTATACTCTTGAGGACGGAGGATATCAGTGTGGGCAGGGCTGACGAAGATGTGTATAGTTGGATGTCACCGATGATGGCTTCTTGTCCCTCATGTCCGACAACGGCGACACCAAGGACGATTGCAAGGTTCCCGAGGGTGAGGTTGCCGAGAAGATCAACAAGATGTTCACGGACGAGGGCAAGGACGTCAGTGAGTACACTTCCGCACTTTAACCAGCATCGCATCGCGTTTCTGACACGTGTACAGACGTCATCGTTCTCACTGCCATGGGTGAGGAGACCTGCATCGATGTCAAGGAGGCCCCTCAGAAATAGGGAGCTCCTCGAACGGCTCAGTTGGCCAACCTTCACGAATGGGCATGGGGATGGCCGCAGTTTACGCACGTCATGGTCACTTCATAGCAAGCGCTGGGATACGAGACGCGCACGGGCTACGGCTGCCGCGCGGACACTGTGGTTTAGGATTGGTGCAAAAGCGACGAAGCTGTTGCTGGGAGAGGAATGGCATATTGCCAGTTTTCGACTGTAGCAGAATTGACGAACCCCTTGACGAACTGGAAGCAACGCAGTGATAACCGTGAAGTGTGTGACAACGTGATATACTCAACAAGGCGATCTCGGCTCTTTGAGTATCCGATAATCAATCCCTCCCTCCGTGCGTGAATCGTTTGCCCGCTACCACCTTCGCAATAGATACAACTTAATTCCACTCACCGGCGTTCATGACTTTCATATGCAAAATCAGGATTCCGACTTTGTATTTCGTCTCACGTTTACTGTCAGCAGCAACACCCACAGTGTCATTTGCTCTTGCCACACACAATGTGGAATGAGCATGACAACAGCTTTGGCAGGCAGGCGCGATCGAAGTCGAGAGAGCACAAGATATGAATAAGTCGTGCCCTTCAACTCTTGGTCCATTCCTCCCGTACTGCGACTGAGATGTCTTCTCGTCCTAAGCGCCGCCCTGAGCCTTGCAATAACGAGAACTGTGGATCGCGACGTTTTCATCAAGGTGAGGATGGCTATACGTACTGCGATCAAGGGCACCAGCAATCAGACGTATGTCATTTCTCTCAGAAGCTGTTCTCTCCCATCATGCACCACTGACTATACCTAGCGTGGCGCAGCCGTAGTTGAGGATACCGGAGAGCTCGTTCTAGCTGGCCGAAAGCATCGACGAGTCGATTCTGACGCCGAGAGCATGAAAACTGGACGGACGTTCGAAGGGTCGAAAGCAGTGGAGTACTATTTGATCGCGTTGCAAGTCGTGCTGCGCAAGCAGGTCCAGTGGCTTGTAGACGAGGCGAAAGTCAGTGGCGAGATCGAGGTGAGTCTCTCCGCGGTCATCACAGGCGTGGATAAGGTCTGACACTGTACTCCAGGGCATTGTACGAGAACTTTGGGCTCTTCGACTGCGCAAGGTGCAGTTCCGCGATGGCTACGAATCCGGGACCGATACGGAGGGTCAATCGCAGTTGTTCAGCTCGCAATCTGAGGGTGAGAGCGGTACGGAGACCAACGCGTCGCAAAACTCGCGACGGAAGGCTTCTACGAGTGGTATCGCAACTCTGGTGGATACGCTTGCGTTATGCTACATTGCTACTCTGCTGCTTCGACTGCCAATCACAATCGCCGACTTTATCCGTCTAGCAGATAAGGGCTCACTACCTTACTATCAGGCTATCATTCTGGTGCAGAAGTCTCTCACGGAGAAGCTGCCAGGCCAGTACCAGTCGCTGCTCGAGCCACAAAGTATCTTGAAAGCCGAGGACCTGCAGAGACGAGTATTTGACACGGCGAAGCAATTCCACGAGGATTTCGGCATGAGCATGCCGGCTGTGAACCACCCACTAGTGCTGTATCGCTGGATGCGAACCCTCGCGCTGCCGATCGAAGTTTTCGCGGCGACTACTAGGCTTGCTCGGATGCTCGGACTGGACTTCGGGTTTCTCTTCGAGGGTGTACGTCGTTCGGATTTCCCATTACGATACCCTGAAGCCAGATTGATGGCCCTGCTAGTTGTGGCTACGAAGCTACTGTTTCCCTGTGACGATCATGAGCGCCATCCTGCAAGCGCACAGGATATGTCAGCTCTGCGTATGGATTGGGACGCCTGGCAGAAATCCCAGTCGAGCGACGCTGAAGAATTTACCAAACCGGAGCTAATGTCGCATTCCGATGCCTTCGCCGTCACGGACACGGACTGTCTGAGCATGGGAGACGAGGACCTTGATCGATACCTCGACTGGTATCAGAATAACCTCGCAAGCGAGACTGTACGAGAACAAGGACGCGCTGGCAAAGAAGCGGACTTCAGACGGACGATGATGGGGCTGTTCCCTGCACGACTCTCCGTGGCAAGCACGACATCGCCTGTGCTAACAGACAAGCACCTAGAACGGAAAGACGAGATATCACAGCGTCTGGGAGAGACGCAGGCACACCTGACTTCCCTGTCGATCGTCTTGGAACATGGATTCGAAGATGCAGTCACCCGTACAGGAGCATTCTACAAGCGACATCGAGAGGTATCAGAGCTTGCAGGTCCGATAAGTGTGCTGTACGAGAAGGCCTCCAAATTGGGAGGAACGTCGGTCTCAGGCATGGTGAAAGCAACCTTTGCGGTGGAGTTGAGGCTCGAGAAGATTGAGAGTCGTATGAGGAAGGAAGAGGCTATACTCCACGACTGAGCCAAAAGCTTCCTCTTTCTCACGAGAATGTGAAACGTCCTTGTGCTCATACCATTGTAGCTGCGACAGTGCGAAGATACGATGGCCTGTCGATGAGAGACCGACATCCACGATGAATCCCAGAGCCCGGCCTCTCCGCAATCACGTACCTGGACAAATCGTAGTCACGGGTGTGTCGACGGTCCCGCAAACCATTCCAAAGCTACATAGAGAAAGCGAGACGCCTGTGAGTACTGAACATCATCGCCCTGCCTCTCCGCGATAGCATCTCTCAAGACGTCGCTGCTTTGGTCAGGTCGAGTGTTGCACAAGCTACTCCGGGTTTATGTAGAGACGGAGGCGTGCAGTGGCCCTCACATCGAAGCTGTAGTCTAGCAGCGAAGATGTCCTGGTCGGAAGCGATTGAAGCAGAGAAAATTTGGAGCGAGTGTAAGGGTGAGCAGTTGGCGATGACCACTCTGAATTAGATATCTAGTAGCTAATCTATGCTATGTCCAACGCAATGCATAACGCGGTCACAGTCCCAGCAAACCCCCCCACTTCCATCCCCTCCCAGAATGCAAGCGCGTCTATGGGTATCGTAATCATACAGATGCAGCACCAAGTGACAGAAGAGATAGTGGCGATAGTAATACGTTGGTCGAATGATTATGGTCGCGTCGTGGCGATGTGTAATGGTCGGTGCCGGGGCTGGAGTCCGTCGGTCGGCAATGTATCGGTGATGTGGAATTAGGGTCAGTCGCCTCGATGTTGAGGTCAAGTCGTGTAGTCATACAGTGCTGCGAATCCAAGATGGTGAAGTGGCAACATCCCTTCGCAGCCAGAAAAGAACAATGCAACGCCAGGGTCGCACAAGGATCCCTCCACACTAAGCCTCCAAAGGTGTGGCGCAGACGCCCCACTTTCGACTCCATCGCATCGGCCAAAGCCAGGTGACACAGCAGCGCCGATCACACACCCGCCAAACACCTTGACAAAGGCGCAACGATGCAAAGAGAAGAAGTGTGAAACGCAGATCCCGTGGTCACAACAGCTGCACAAAAAGCGTTGCAGCGCAAGAGGGTGTGCTGCAGGTGCTGCATGATGCGGGCTGCATTGTCGCGGGCGGGCCGCGTGACCAATGATGACGCGGCAATGTGGACGACATGTTTGGTTGATCTGTGTGAAGTTGGCAGGCGGCTGTAAGAGTCGTGTCGTCTTCTGTCCAAGTCCAGAAAGTGGTGTGGTGTGGTGGTCGGGTCACTCTCGGAGCGCGACGGACAATGACTTGCGGCGTTATACGCCTGAGGACGTCTGCTGACTTGTCGCTCCCTGATCGTACAAGGGTAGGAAGCGACCCTCAGGCAAAGCGTGGGGAGGCTGGCTTATACCGTATGACGGCTGTCGATGTTGTGGGTGCATTTGAGGTATGTGTCCAGCGCTCATGTCTTGATAGCTCATTGTATGTGCAGAGTGGGGTAGTCCAGTAGCAGGTGAGGCTGCAGCAGTGTAGGATCCGTAGTCCCAAGAGTTCCCGCGCGCCGCACTGGCCGTGCCGCTGAGATCTGTGGCCGATGTGCTGTAGTGCGATGCGGGCGTTTGTTGGTGCCAGGCTGTCGTTTGGTTGCCTCCAACGCCGGGAACGGCAAGGCGCAGTTCCGGTGGGCCTGCTGACGGGCCGATGCCTAGGCCTGCTGATCCGCCCGCGTACGACTGACTTGTCATAGAGGTCGTATACGCGTGGGATGCTGAGCTCGAGGTTGTTGGCGGCAAATTCATTGGGTGGTGGGTCTGGTATGGCGCAGGTTCGAGGCCAGCATCTGATCCTCGTGCGTAGCCGGATGGGCCGGCGGCGGATTGCTGCAGAATGCCCGCTGTCGAAGAATAGCTTGCAGACTGTGATGATCGTTAGCTTTGCGTCGTGGCGTTACATGCATGATGCATGATGACTTGCATATTTGCCAATGATCTTCTTCAGCGCCGTACCCAGTATCCGCCACGGGAATACCTTGACATCCTTCTCGATATTGCGCGGCTTCGGATTGGGGAACCCCATGATCAGCTTAAAGAACTCCTCGCTCTCGGGCTTCGTCTTCGAGACGGTGGCGGGTCGGAAACCTTCGAGGTTGCGCCGGATCCGGTTCTTCTCCTCTACCGTGAAGCGTACAGCCACAAGTGACTCTAACAACTGGATGGTGTCGACACTGGTGACGTAACACTCCCGCTTCTCTGCCCACCAGATGCAGCTGACGCAGATGCTGTTAGGTAGCCGCTCCTCTGGACTGACGCCCTCGAATGAGGCGGTAATGACACTTCCCGCCTGACTCCGTCGGAACTGGACCAGGCGGCGCTTCATGTCCCACTCATCGTCAGTCCAGCCGTCCACCATAGAATTCAATTCGCCTTCGAGTTTCAGCTGTGCCTTGGTGTTGGCCGGGCACATCGCGTATGGGTTGAACGACTGCGTAGTACCAGACGGATGGGCCGGGCTTGTCGGCGACTGCTGTATCGTCGAAGTGCGGATCAGAGGCGGATTGCTTGAGCCTGCGGGCGATGGTAGGATGTGCGAAGGTCGCGAGCGTGCGGGTACTGTTGATATTGATGGACTTCTAGCTGCCAGCGGCATGTTCGAGTAGTAGTTATACTGCGAACTATGAAGCTTGTCATTCAGCGTTGGCTGAGGCGCATAGTAGGATTGCTGCATCTGACCGCGCATCGGTGCGGTGTTGTAAGTGATCTCGGGCACGCTAAATCGACGACTCTGCGACTGATCCGAGTACGACAGATCTGGTCGACCGTATGTGAGCGTGCCAGCCGATGGAGGAAGGCCAGAGAGGTATGATGGTACTTCGGACGCAATCGACGTCGGCAGCTGAGCATACGACTGCTTCTTCCCCGGAGATCGGCGCTCAGCTGCTTCGGGCGTCAACTTGCGTTTGCGGCTAGGTTGAGCTGGCGAGAGAATGGGATATTGGTCGAGGAAGGTGAAGCCACCATCGACTTCGAGGGATGGAGATTGCCATGACGTCTCACCCTCGAAGACGAGGTGCAATGGAGCCTGGGGAGTTGGAGATCTCGTCTCTGAGAACGTCGGGGTGTCTGCTGAGATAGCGTACATGTATGGTAACATGCCCTGACCATTTGTACGCGACAACACGCTGTCGCAGCGTTTGTGGCCGAACATGACGACGATCGAAACAGGCGGATTATCGAGGTCGTAGATCGTCTTGAAGTGTATTGTCACTTTCGTGCCAGGAGGTCCTTGGTTCGGAGTGCAAGAAATGACTTCCGGGAGTTGGCGAGGCTCGGACTCAAGATATGCAGGGTATTGCGTCTGCTGCTGACTGTAATAGGTTGGGTCATGCGTGCCGTACTGGGTTTGCGTGGGTGGCAGGAGGCTCAGGTTCGCTGACTGGGGGAGACCAGATGGTACCTGCGCCTGAGCTACAGTGTAGTCGGGCGCAGATTGGGGGTGGGGTGCGAATCCAGCATAGTCTGGCGCCTGTTCTGGTCGTGTGGCTGTGTCGTAACCTGAATGTGTCATTAGAGTCAGCTGCCTGCTTTATGCCACACACAAGTCACTTTGACTTTGGGTGAGCTGTATGTTGGGGTTCAGGCAACCAGGCCCGCGGCCCGGCACCTTCTTCATCAACAACATTCGGAGAGGCACTTACCATACACTTCATAGCTGTGAGGCTTGTCGTATTCCGACATGGACAGCGAAAGTGTCCTTGGGTCGGGTGGGCCAAGAGGCCCGTGGTCGTCGTGCTCGCGATAGCTGTCGATGACTGACGCGGGTATGCCGCAGTCTTCATCAACAATGACCGGCGACGTGTGACTTCGATGCTGAACCTGTCTCTGGCGTCAGTCGAGTACATATCCACACGTGTGCACACATGCATGCTTCGTGATCGGGTTGATAAAGGGAATCAAGACCATCGCAAATGTGCTATGGACGTGGAATGCGAGAACGTACCTGGTGACGCATACGTCTGCTCCCTGCCACTTCGGCGACTGAATGCTTCGATCACACGAACAATAGAGGCAGTCTGCTGCAAGTTGTTGTACGACGTAGACAAGCGTGTGAGATGTATATCTGATCTGAACGCAAGGAAGCGCAAGCTGGGCGAACTGTTGGCCCAAGCATGCAACGCAGCTACCCGTTTCGAGACACGCAACCGCAAATAGTTTCTTTGACCATGTACTTGATGGCGCTGCTCACTTCAGTCAACAGAGGCGACTCGCGAGACTCTAGTCGTGGATCTTCGTTTTGAGTCTGCTTGCAGGCGTTCGCAGGAGATTGCAGGGTTCTTCCGGTGCTCGTTCCAAGGACGTGATGTTCCGCTACTGCGCGCTCCCGGTGCCGACTCCACGCGGGTACCGAGAAAGCAACTTCGTAGGCACTGCAATCCGTTGTGATAAGACTAGCAGTCAAACATATGTCAGTGACGAGTCCCTTCGGTGATTGCGACGGTTGAAGTAGCCCAAAAACAGAATGGTACTAGACTTGAATGTGCCACTGCTGCGAAAGTAGAGGTTTGGTATGTGTTGTGTGAGAATCTACGCGGGGACCGAGGACCCTGTTTACGAAAATCTGGCATACCTTGGACTGTTCCTATGCTCGCCAGGATGTCCGTCGTCCACGATGCAAGGCCGTGAAGTCCAGGTAGGACAAGTGGTAAAGTGCCTGACCGTGGCAACAGCGTTAGACGACGCCTGGCCGGCGCGAGACACAGACTGACGACGTCGGCGACGCCCAATTTCTCTCAGACAGGGGCGCACATGAGATGTGCGCAGATACGTCGACGCGAAACAGTGGCTCGGCTATGCTTTGTGGTCGTGAGAAGCGCGCTTGACGTCGCAATAATCCGTTGATAGCGATCGCGCCGGGTTTGTCGGATTATTCAGGCGCGTTGGTGTGGTCCGTATCCAGGTGTTTGGGAGACGCTGTGGAATGAAGCCGAAAGGTCGGGTTCAGGCAAGCACTGCTGCATGCAGTTTCAGAATGTCCCAGATGGCATCAGCCCAAGGTCTTGTAAAGGCTAACAGGGTCCGACAAGTGTAGTTGGTGCAGATCTGGCGCACTGTCGACGTGCAGTCGCCTAGATGTGGCGAATGCGTGAGGCCGCAAGCTATAAAGACAGTATGGATGCGATCATCGAATGAGCGACAGAGCAGCAATGACTGTGTACTACTTCGCGGCAATACAAGCGCAGAGCGATAGAAAGGGAAGTGGCTTGAGGAGTGGAGGCCGTCCATACCTTGCAAGATACCAGGTTCTGGCATCTGACTGGCCCCGTAGCAGTGGCCAGGCTTACCAGGGCACTGCCGCTGTGCGTCGTGTGCGCACGATCTGGGGTAGACGGTACACTGGTCCCCATGACGGACTCGACTGGGAGCCGCTTAGGTTAGCCAGAGTCTAGCGGTCGTGGTTCGGTGCGCGATGCACTCTGTAGCGGACGGGACTGTCAGTATTGAGCGATCGTTATTAATAGGCCCGCCGCCCTTCCTAAAAAGAAGCTTAAGGATCCTACTGCCATCCATTTCACTGCCGAGCAAGCAGACTGGTCAGAGCGCTCTGCCAATAGCAGAAATTACAGCAGAGTCGCATCGATGCTTAGTGGTCTGCCCTACCGGAGCAGAGGTACTTGTGGGTCGGGCGGGGTATACCGGCGACCCTCGTTCGCGCATTGGAATGCTATCAGACCTGCCCTCACGCTCTCACAGTCGGTGACTCTCGGCGAATGAGTGACCAGCCACGCCAGCGCCAGGAGGGAGTTTTGCCACCGCCATTGGGAGCTCGAAGGATACACAGAAGGCGCTCGAAAGCCATCCCTTGCTTCTGCATTGATGCGCATCGCCCGAAGCGAAAGGAGCCAATGAGAACGACCGAGGAGATGGCATGCCACATGGAATATGGCAAGTCAGCTGGGTAGCATCGCGCATGATTACCTGTTCAATGCGTGCATAACGCAATCTCGTTTTGCTACTACGCTCCTTGCCATTCGACGTCGTGATGGTCCGAGAATAGTGCTTGGCGGGTACCTTCCGCCGCTAAGCCGCTTAGATATCGCCAGAGTCGAGTGTAGCACGAATCCGGAACCCCTGCACGCCTCCTTAACGGCAGCTCATCCTTTCTGGGTGGGAGATCTTCAGGTACCATCGGATTAGGATCTTTCTCTCCGCTTACTGGCTCGCGTCAGCCTCTAGCAAGTCACTCTATCACCGCTCTCACCACGTCTTCCCCCCGCTACAGGCTGACGGTAATGCGGGAGTGACACGTTTTCAGCGTGGCGACATATGCAGCCTTGTAGCCCGCAGACGATCATTGCAGCCTCACTTCTTTGAGTATTCAGCAACAGCAGCGACTTAGTAGCGACGTCCACACGGAAGCTCGGCTATGCCTCTCCGACATATCACCTGGGTCATCTGGCTAGTCGATATACGCTACCGACTTTCAACAATGCGGTAGTTGCGGCGATGTGCTCGCGCGGCCGTAGCGAGCATGGCCATGAAATGAAGAACTACACCAACGGTCACCGAGGAAGCACGTGAAGCTTCAACATGTAAACGGCGTTGACTCCGATGGCGCAAGCACTGCAACGGTCGTTCGACGGGTCAGCGGTTGCGAGTGTGCGTGCGATGCGAATGCCAAATTGCAGTGCTACAGCCTGAACAGACACGTCGACATACGGCCCGTTGTTGATACAATGCAGCATCTTTCCCAGAGCCGACTGTTCGCTTCGTCAAGTAGCTGTATGTTCACGGCGCCGTCGAAATGGGTCGCTTCCAGAGCACCGGGACTTCCTCACCACCGCAGCAATCCCTGGCAACGTTAGCTTGGCATGCTGCTCGGATCTGCCAGCAGAATATTATCCGAGTATACTGCTGCCGGCAGCCAACACAACGTCCCCAGAGATTTGACCACGCGCAGTGCAGCCCGCCAAAACGGGCCATCGAACTTGACCTAGATCGCAAGCAGGTTCACTCCGCTACTATTGCGTACCTCGGCCATTGGCCAATATGGACTCCTCCTGCCGCACCGATGGACTTCTACACGGACAACGGCCTTGAGCCCGACAAGACCGAGTGCGTGATGCTCGGTAAGGACGAATCGTTTAGTAGCTCAATGGCCGTCAAATGATGGGCGACGCCCTCCCCAGACGCCCCACCATGGCGCCTGCCGGTAGTCAATACCTGGCGCAAATACAACAAGCTCTCTGATCGAGCTCCACATCACCCCGCAAGACGACTCAATTGCATGTATTTCTTGGCAAGTGCAAAGCTCGGCCACGGGCAGTCCGACCGCCCTGTGAATCGCTGGGCATCGCGTCCATCGTGGGGCTCGTGCCTTGCCTCTGCTGTTCCGAAAGCCCTAAGAGTTTTGCACACTGATCGCACACAACAAAAGTGTATACCTGCGCCTCCGTGCTCGAGCTGGGACTGGCTTCAGGTGATGGAGTGGTATGCTGCGGCTTACGGCATCTCGCTATCATATCAATTGTTCATTGATCGTTGCAGTAGGAACCAAGACGCCCGGTTCACGAATGTCTCCTACAGCTAGTGCCTACAAATTCACGGAGAAGCTTACTTACCAAGGCTAGTGAGCCACAGTCCGAGAACTCCGTTTAAGTCATCCCTGTCTGCCACGCGAGCTCTGTGGTAGGCTCCCACGATATCCCTACAATACCCCGAGACATGGGAATCCAGCCTAGCAAACTAGTCATGCTGCGAAGATCATGGCGAAACCCGGCCAAGGGATCGGATCCACGACAAACGAGCACAATTCAAGTCGCGGCGGCAACGAGCCTAGGCAGATCGGCCCAGTCGCGCCGGCGTCGTTGTGGCTATGCGTAGCGACGCATGTTCCACGTGCACACCATCGAGGTTCACAACACCGCCAGTAGCACCAGCGCAAAGCTCACGCACACCGGTACAGCAGTTTCGACGTCGGTCTCTCGCCGCTGTCTTGCGGACTCTTGCGCCTGAAGCCACGAAGCTCGACTATGGATGTCAGCAGGTACAGATGGGGCGAGCGGGAAGAGTCAGGCCGTAGTGGTAGCAGAAACCATCAGTGTGAGGACGTGTGGGCGTTGCGAGGGTGAAGTGCAGTCACATGCAAAGTCTGTGTTCGTTGACGTACTGCTTTGAATGCTCACCAGTACTAAAATCATTCTAGCGCGTCATTAGACTTCGTGATCACGCCTCCACTACTGAGCATTCACGACTAAGCCTTTGCGAGTAAATTCCGATAGTTAAGTCTTCGTAGGTAAGTCTTCACAGATGAGTTGTCACAAATCCATCCCGATCACTCAGCCTCTACTACCAAGCCTCCACTACTCGACCACGTTCCACCCTTCCTCCTTCCCATCTGCAACTAAGTAAAGATAATCCCTCCATCAACAACCTGACACTGCCCGGTAATATAATCGCTATCCCTGCCCGCCAAGAAGCTGACCAACTTCGACACGTCCTCAGGCACACTGACGCGCTTCAGCGCAATGAGATCGGAAGTGTACTTCGCGATTGTGTCTCCCTTCTTGGCGCCAGTCTTCTTGCCCAGCTCTTCGTCGATGAGATCCCACATGGCTGTGCCGACAATGCCGGGGGCATCTAAGAAGCGTCAGTTGCTGCGAGCAGGTCGTCAACAGTGGACGGGGTTTGGGCTTACAGCTGTTGGCAGTGATGTTGTGTTCTGCCATCTCCATCGCATACGCCTGGTTCAGACCGCGGACAGCCCACTTGGAAGCCGAGTAGTGCGACAATAAGGGGAAGGGCTTGAATGCCACGATCGAGGCTGCGGAGATCAATTTTCCTGGCTGCTCAGCCGTGCAGTTCTTCTGTTTGATCATCTGTTTGGCTGCAGCGGCGTAGCAGTTCTGCACGCCGAAAACGTTCACGCGGAACATGCGCTCAAAGTCCGCTTCTGTGAGATCGAGGAGAGGTTTCACCTGGGCAATGCCGGCATTCGCTACCCTGGGGTTGATGCGTCAGTAATGCTGTGCTCAGATTGCCATCGCTCGAGGCTGACGTAGTCGGAACCAGAAGGTGGGCAGTCATACATCGTGTTCAAGTCGCCCAGATCCTTCACGCTCTTCTGTACAATCTGCTCGACCTCGCTGAGGACGGAGACATCGCCCAGCGCGACTGTGGACTTGCGGCCGAGCTTGCGGATCTCTTCAGCTACTTCCTCGGCGCCCTGTTTGTTGGCTGTTACGTCGTTCACGCAGATGTCATAGCCGTCTTGCGCGAGGCGGAGGGCGATGGCTTTACCGCTAGGTAGGCGACCTGTTAGTCTGCATGCTAGGACCTAGAATACAGCACATCCATTCTTACATGCCGCGGCTGGAGCCTGTCACAATGGCTGTCCTTTTGCTGTTCGACATAACTATCCTTCGGGCTGCACTGGAGCTTTGGCTCTGGTATACTACTTGAGAGTATGACTGTAGAGAGACTCGAAAGGATTGCACGCAAAAGTGAAAGCGGGAGTAATGGAAGCAAAGGCGGAGGAGGATGAGGAAGAATCTCTTACGCAAGACCTACCTTGGCCATTGCTGGGCGGTCCTCAGTCCGCTTGTCGTCGTCCGGCACTGACATTGGCCTTCCCTCGCCCTCGGGCTACTTGCAGCTCGTATTGTAATGGTCCGTAGACCCGAATATGCATGGTGTGAGGTGAGGAGAAGGAGATAGGCGTTGGAGTTGTGAGGAGGGGCAACTTTCTCCCCGCAACGCGAGAGTGACGCGGCGTGAGTGAGGACGCGGAATTGGACAATCGTCGACCCGACGCTGCTTCACGACTACATTGAATCCACTGTACTGTGTAGTGTGTAGAGCTGTATAGGAAGAATCTCGTCGAGACAGCCCTTTGGAGAATCTGATCGCTATGTCACGTCCGTCTGACCTGCGCAATCGCACATTGACGTTGACGGAAGAGCTGGAACGGCTGGAGCAACAAATTACTCTCACACTGCAGGAGATCGACGGCAACTTCAGCAAAGCGCATCGCATAGTCACTGGCAGCATCCTCCCAATCGTCGAGCAGTATGGAAAACACAGTGGGAATGTGTGGGAAGGATCGAAGTTCTGGAAGCACTTCTTCGAGGCATCGGCAAATGTATCGCTGTCGGGATATGAAGAAGGTGCATTAGACGATGAGCAAGTGACGCAAACGGAAGATGCCACGGAGGGGGGCAGCACACTGCGTACGCCTCAGCAGGATGGTCATACTGGAGCTGGCTCTGGGCAAGGAGCAGACGAGGACGAGAGCTTCACCGTAGACTCGCCTACGCAGGTCACGGGAGTGCAGTCCACGCCAAAGTTGACCGCATCGACTGGCAAGCCACGTAGTGGACCGTCAAGTCAGCAACGCACGAAGTCAGGCAAGCCGTCAGCAACGTCTTTCCGATCGCCCTCTCCGCGAAAGTACACTGGCAAGAACCCGCTTGCCCTTACCGACACGCCCTCTGAGCCCTCCACCCCACGCCCGCAACAAGCTCAGCTCGACTCCTCTCCATTCCAGCCTCCTCAGTCCGGCTACCAGCCCTCAGCCCAGCGCTCGATATCCCGCGATACAAACGCAGACGCTTTCCTCCATCGCAACGTCCTCGACAAACACTACCGCGTGCAAGCAACACCGCACACCCAGCGCCGCGAGCGAGCAACCCAACAACCCAGACCGACGCCCGGTACAGCCACGAATACCACCACCACCAAGCAGCCGTGGGAAGACTCACCTCAATCCTCCCCTGAGATCTCCGCACCACAGCTTAGGAGTGACCTCTTCTCCCCCGCCCCTCCGAAGAGACCCACGGAACTAGCGCCACGAACGCCAGGCCTCTCGATTCTCACGCCCGCCCGCACGAAAGCTACAGCACCGAAGACCAGCACGGGCCGTTCGCTCTTCAGCCCCGAAACAGCGCGAACCTCAGCCTTCTCAGCCGCAGCATCAGATTCAGAAGACGAGGATGACGACTTCGGCATGTCGCCGCCAAAGACGATGCAATTCCATGTCCCGCAGAGTAGGCTATTGCAGACGCCTGCCAGGGAGGCGAGTAAGCGGATCGTGGCGGATCTGCTAATGACTGCTGGAGCCGAGGACACGGACGAGATTGAGGGGAATGACGAGGAGAGGGGTGAGGAGGAGAGTCCGAGTGTGGTGAAGAGGGGATGGGATGAAGATGATACGTTCTAGGCTGTATTATTGTATTGTCTATAGTCTATGCTCTATCTCTCATGCCTGTATCCGCCGCATCGTCAAGTCATAATGCATTATAGCTTGATGTTGACACACCCAGGCCTTCGTTCGAATCGCCCATATCTTGCTACGCTGTCGCAGGCGGCATCTCGGCAGCCAGGGATTACGACGAAGTGTCGTTGGACGACTTGGAAGGCTCCGCTCGCTTCGTCTATCTGAGCACGCCGCATCCCCGGGTGTCTCGTCGCCAGCTATTCCGGCCAATTTACAGTTCGTCATCGCAGTGCCGGTGATCGGAGCGCATGCTCGCCTTATGCTGCCATAGAGAAGCGGATCATCGAGTCCTGAACAGCTCGAGTAAAACGCGCGGGAGACTCTGCTAAATCTCTCCGATACAGCAGCCCCGGTAACGCTGTGGCAGCTGGAACTACAGCAGCCTTTCCGATGTTCACATATTTCGGAGGAGCATATCAAGTTCAGTCCCCTTCCTCCGTAAATCGACTCTTCGCTCGTAGTCTCTTGCCGTACTTCATGAATAACACCGGTGCCGGCAACGCCAACACAGCGACCCCGCCGAGTATACTCATCGCGGGTCCCACACCCAGGGCCGTGAACATTGGTTTCGCAGCCAATGGTAACCCGCTGCCCATAAGTGATCGGAGGAAGGTATTAGCTGAGACGGCTGAAGCCGCGTGTAGGGCGTACGTGTCAACCAAGAAATTGATGCATTGTTGAAAGATGACATTGAAGCCAGCGCCGATAAACGCCGTAGCTATAACGGGTACAATCCATGGGATCGATGGTGTAGCAGTCCAGCCGAACCAAAATAGGCCTATCACGAACAGCACACCACCAATGATCATTGGCGGTAGACGTGCTTCCGGGACTGCCTTGCCTCCATTCCTGTCGACCGCGCGCGCGTAACGTGGTTGATTGGCCAAATTGATGGTGAGTGCAAAGCAGACTCCCACGAACAAGCCAAGGAAGGGTAGGGTCGAGACGATCAGTCCCCAACCGCGATCCTGAGCGAAGACTATGGGGAAGACTTCGAGGGTCAGGTAGAGAAGACCGTAGACGAAGGAGGCGTAGAGAGCAATTGCGGCGACCATGGGCTCGGTGAAGAGCATTTTGAGGGGAAGCTCGAGGTGTTTTGTGATGATTGAGCGGACGGAGAAGGACTGCGATTCGTGTGGGTGGTGGTAGCGGCTTTCTCCAGTATTATTGCGCAGTGCTTTGGCTTTACGGGAGAGCAGTACAGGCCCATAAAGCTCTGGCATGCATATGAGAGAGAGCACCGTAACCGAAAAGCCGAATATGGCTTGGATGTATTGGGTCCAGCGCCATGATAGAGTCTCCGTGAGGGCCGCACCGATCACAGGGCCAATGGTTGGCCCTCCTATGACCGCCAGAGCGTAGAACGACACAGCAATGCCTCTAGCCCGGGCCTCGTAAAGATCCCCGAGTGCTGCGGACACATTTGAAACCGGCGCACTGCCGAACACCCCACTGAAGAAGCGCGTAATGAAGACAGCAGCCGCTGATTTGCTGGTCGCAGTACCGATGGAGAAGAGACTGAAGACGAACATCGCTGGAAGCATGCTCACCTTGCGGCCAAAGAGCTCACTCAGAGGAGCCCAGAGCAAGGGGCCCAAAGCGAAGCCGAGCACGTAGAGTGAGACTACAAGGACCGTGACTTCCGTGCCGACGTTAAATTCTGCGGCGATCGCGGGTTCTGCGGGTGCAATGATGGATGAGCCCATTGATGCAGAGATTGCGAGCAGGCCTAGTTGGGTGGTGATCCAGATCTTGTATCGTAGAGAGAAGTTCTTTGGATTCAGTGGATCATGTTCATCCCAGGTGACTTTGAACGTGCTTTCTTTGTTGTGGTCATGGTGGTTCGGACGCGACTCGACGTCGTGAGCATTCGAATTGCTCAGTATCTGGTGGCTGCGCTCGGAATTGCCAAAGTCAGGAAGCGATTCGGTGTCTTTGTCATCGTTGGTCTTTTCAGTATCGAACGAAGCCCGAGTTGACGACGCCATCTTGACTAAAGCAACGCAAGGGAGTGATGTGGACCGGAAAAATGTAGGTGCCTTCAGTGGCAAAGGAAGGATGGGTTTGTAGTTATGTATGCCACTCGTCCTTCGTTGATACCACGACCACAGCGAGTACGGCGATGGATGACGTCCACAACAGAGAAATCGGATGTTTCGGGTCTCGCGGCATTGCATCCAAAGCACACGCACGCCAGCGTCAAAAGCTTCACGATCCTTTGATGATTCAGGTAACGAGACTGCATTGCCACTTCAGCGATGATGTCGATAAGGCACAGAAAGCTTAATGGCGCCGGGATCGCACGGCGAAAGGCTTGTACGGTCCGGCTACATCGGCAGTGTGGAGAGCTCTTCGGCCGAGATACTGAGATCTTGGTGAATCAGACATGTGCTCTGTTCATTCGGTCAATAGGAGACCTGTAAAGATGTTGATGAGAGGTTATAGTAGAATAACTCCTTCCCGAACGAGATGCTAGATCGGCGTTGTACAACAGTGTACGGCGTGGCGTTGAATAGATCGTCTACGTGAAAATCGTCGTCCCACGAACAAGCCTTGATGCCTCAGGCTCAAGATGAGAGGGCGCACACGGCGTGGTTGGAAGCATATCTTTTAGGCGCACAGTCTCACGGAGTCGAATCCGATACAAGGAACATAATGAAGCCTTGTGCAGTGTCAAATGGTAAGCACGAAGAATAATGTATGTCTCTACCTCGTGTGTAACGCAAGAATAACTCCCCGGCACGCGAGTACTGTTCACTCCTCCACCTTTATACTACAAACGCTTCCAATCCGGCCTTTGCTCATCTCGCCTTCCACTTAGGCCGTACCACGAAGACGACCCACGATGTAGTTCGTGCTTAGCCTCTGGATGCTCGTTGAGCGAGGGTACTCAAGATGCTCAGCATTGATGCCACGCCCGTGCGTGGTATCGCAGACACCATCGCCCTGAGTTCATATGTCAGCTCGATCCTCGTATGGTTAGTAGGTGACTATAGCCACGACTTACGTAGTTGCAAACGTCCAGAGTCTTCGCAACCCAGTTAGCCGGAATCCCAGCACTGTAGCGAGAGGCACTAATGCCATTGACGTTGAGCGTCGTCGTTCCGCCATTCTGATCGACGTTGCATGCGAGGCCGCTCTTGTGCTTGGGATTGCCGAACAGGAGGACGCCCTTGACCGCATCGTAAGAGGCGCCCGTCAACTCCGACATAGCGTCGACCGTAGCCGCGGCACCCTGAGAGTAGCCTTCGAGGATGATGCACGCATTGGGGTTGGAGCGGAGAATGATGCCCACGCGATTGACAATGTCTCTAGTACCCGAAGCTGAGTTCTGACTGAAGCTGGCTGGGTAGACGGTGTTGTACTGTGGCAAATGGTGAGTGGAAAACTCATGCGATGGAGTGGAGAATGCCAAAGACTTACGACACTGCCGCCTGAGACTTGACTGCGGACCTGGCTGTTTACCGTGCGAAAGCCCGAAGACTCTCCCTGGGACTCTCCAGTGCCACGGGTGTTAATTAGAGTGTAAGCTGAGCACTGAGTCTGGCGTTCCTCGACCGGCGCAGCGGACGATGAGAGAGCCAGACCGGCGAGCACAAAAGCGTGAGTCAAGAGCATGTTCGAAAATTGAAAGAGAAGAGACGGAGTGAATGCAAGTGGTGGCTTCAGAGAGAGCTCCACGATGAGAGTGAGCAAATGAAGTAGGATCAGACTATGCTCTTATACCACTCGTTGTTACTACTACTGTATGCAATGCACAGGTCAGGAGATAGCGCTGATGGTCATGAATCGCACTGGTCCAGCGTGTGCCGTGTGCATTGGAATCTGCCTTACCACACGAAGCGGTAGCCTCTTGGCCATGTACAGGAAGCGGGACTGGACTCGAACCGTGGTGGAAGGGATCGTAACTTTCAGTCCGTGAGTCGTGCATGCTTGGCCAGGCTATAGTCCGTAAAAGTGGTGGTAGCACCTGCAAAAGGTTCGCACGAGGCCACACACAATGACTCGCCGTTCATATGTAGCTACATTCGTGCTTGTTTGGAGGGGCCGCGATGGCACTTGGCGTAGATATCAGGAGTGCGTTACTTCAGCACGCCCATCCTCCTGGATCAGTGGTTGATAGTAAAGGTTGCGATTGACAGCCTCAGAACGAACGTGGCGTAGTACCAAGCCTTGTTGCCACCGTGCCCGGCATGGATAAATGCGCCACTCTACTCACTTACAAAACGACTAAGGACTGCGCGCACAATGTCTCGACGCCGATGCCATCGCGAGGAACCTCGTGGGATAGTGGATGCCACGAGGCTGGAACTCAAATGCCGTTAGTCAAGTCGCCAACAAGTCCGACGATATTCACATAGCCGGGTCCAACGTAGACGTCAGGATAAGCCAGCGACCCAATCTGGGGAGCAATCCGAAACGCTGCAGTGCGGCCACTGTTGACCCAAATGCGCGGCTCGTCTCTCGGCAATGTTCGTGTGCCTGGTCACGGAGTCTTCCCGGTCTCCTGTCGCCATCCGGAACCGTGACTGCTTCTTGCGATCTGGGTGCAGATCCCGGAATACTTGGTCGCGAGTCAATCGGAGGACTGCATGCTGCTTGGCCCTCACTTCCACCTCCACAGGCAGCGAGGCGAGCGCCAAGCTGCCCAGAGAACCTATTGTCGATGAATCGTGACTATTCGACGAGTCGTAGAAACAAGGATTGCCGATCGGTTTGACATGTGCGGGGCAGCGTAAGCGAAGGGACCTTGCCAAGCATACCAAGAGGCTATGTCGTAAGGCTCTCTGTACTTCAGTGAGGAGGATTCATCGTCTTTGAGGCAAAAGTCCGGCCGTCAGAGCAAAGTACGAACACTCTGAGTCGTGGTAGATTGCTGTGTACCCGACAAGGAACCTCGGGAAACACGTCGTTGTGCGACTACAAAGGGGACCGCGGACATCGCTGTACCAAGCCGGCTGGTGCGATCCAGGTGTAGGCCAGCCTTGAGACCTGCGGCTTTGCTGACAGTCGTCCACCAAACGGCTGTGATTTTCGCGGCTAATCATGAAGGTTGAGATCTGAGAAACGCGAGTAGCGCCATATCGCTGTTGCCTTCTATGCCTGTGCTATGGAGCACCGAACGTGTAAGACACGACATCGCATGTTGCAGCAGCGATGGTATGAAATACCGTGGCTTTAAGTGAGCAGCTCATGCTATCGTAGAGAAGACTGTAGGTCCAGGCCCAGGGCGATTGATCCCAGTGAGATGTGTCCATGACGATCAAATGATGGAGAGAGCATCCCGGGTGCCAAAGTGCACCCCTTGCCAAGAAAGCACTTCCAAACCGACGCGCTCTAGCGCGACAGGGCCTTTCGCGACTTCCAGTTTGACGTCCAAAGTCTCGAGATAAATGGCATCACTCGAGATGTGAGCACAGTCGGTACGATTAGGGCGGGAGCAATGCATCATGGGGATTGCAGGGTAGGTCGTCCGCTTCTTGGAAGTCATCGTGATGCTAGCTAACAGCAACTAGATTGTGGGAGGTGATAGGCGACGGCGAAGTCACCACCATTGCGGACTTTGCCACCAAACATTTCGAGACGGAAGGTCGACCACTGCGTATAGCCGTAGATGAGGCAGGATGGCGGTTCAACAACCTCACCGACGCTCAGGTGGCGCAGATCCGCGAGAAGGAGGCTGCTGCGAATCCCATCGAGAAGACGATTCTCTGGCGCATCCTACGACTGATGAAACTCAACATACAGATGATCTTCGTCTTCGATGGAGCCAGACGGCCTTGGAAGAGAGGGCGGCGCGGAGGCGGGAAGGTCGACTACGAGCGGATTAAGTTGCTCGAGCAGACGCTCGATCATCTCAAAGTCCCACGGCATCGGTGAGCTGACACAGTGCGACTCAATTGATCTTCGTTGCTGATTGCAGTAGAGCGCCCGCCGAGGCAGAGGCCGAATGCGCCAAGATGCAGCAAGCAGGCATTGTCGATGTGGTCTGGTCAGATGACAGCGACTGTTTCATGTTCGGCGCGACATGCCAGATGGAGGCTCACAAAGTCGGCGGCAAGCGTGTTGAGGGTCATGTGCGAGTCCACTACGCCGATCGCATTCTCGCAAAGCACGATCTGGACGCTGAAAGTCTTGTACTTTTCGCCATGCTTTCAGGTGGTGACTATAACGTCACAGGCGTACCAGGCTGTGGACCTCAGGCCGCTAAGCTGCTCTCACGCCGAGCGCTCGGTGTTGCCAACGAGTTGTGTCGAGTCGAGAAGCGCGAATTTCCTGCTTGGCGCGTGAAGCTCGAAGATGCAATGCGCAGCGTTAACAAGCTTGCTCAGTTGCCACCAGGTTTTCCCGATCTCAAGGCGTTGAATCACTATCGCAGACCGACTATCTCATCGCTCGAGCAGATACAGAGTCTCAGGGGCTTGAGGCGTGGGTGGGAGCAGCAGGTCGATCAGCGGAAGCTAAGGATACTGCTCCGACAACGCTACAACATCTGGACGAAGGGCTATATAAAACACCTAGCGCCAATCTTCATGACTAAGCACCTTGCACAGTGCAACTCAGACGAGGTTCGTCGCGACAACGACTCAAGATTCGACATCAAGCTTAAGCACACGCGAAAGAAGAAGCACGACGCTGGTGAGGATCAGCCGGCGGCGTCAGAAGCCAAGGTCACATTCAACCCACTGCCTGCAGTCGAGATCGACATCAACGGCGAGCCCGAGGGCGAGGACTGGAGCATTTGAAAGACTAAAGACGGCGTGCACTACGACCCAGCTAAACGTATTGAGTGCGAAGTCCTGACCTGCGTCTTGCATCACGGTCTACCACCCGGATCACTGCAGGAACCTGAGTTTGTAGCGAGGAAACCGCGCAAGAAGTCGACTGCCGCAGAGCAGGCCACCAACTCGGTAGCCGATGACCCACACGAAACGGCTATTGTGTTGCCACTGGACATAAGGCATGACTCCTCATCCGCTCTGCCGACAGCTTCCCAGACCTCGAGCACCACCACTAAGAAATGCGGCAGACCTCCCAAGGCCAAGTCAGCAGCATCGGATGCAGGTCCTCCCTCGAAGAAGCGCAGAAAGGCTGCGCCCGCGTCTATTCAGGAACATCAGCCAGTCGCGAGTTTTCGCCATGCTCGTACTGTCGAGTTCAAGAAGCCTACCGTAATTGATCTGGACGGCTCTGACTCAGAGCACGATCTCAGAGATGCGCTTGACTTGGCAGCTGGCCGGTCTCACTCGCCATCAAGTCCTGGGTTATTCTGCACGCCTGCTGCAAAGCATTTGCTGATAGCGCCTCCCCCCAACCCAGATCTGAACTCGATTCCTGTTGCTCCAGGGTCTGAGGAGCTCATTTCGCCTTCAAGTTCCCCTTCATCTCCGATCGCTGTGCAGCCCGTACCACAGTCTGAGGAAGCGAGGCTGGAAGAACCCCTATCGCCTGCTGCGCTCCGCGCTCGACGACTGGCGATCTTTGACCCTGCTTTAAGAGTCAAAGTGACAAGTGGAGCGATGCCCCAATCTTCACAGGTGTCAGAGCTCGCGAAGTTCACAGTCAACGCTGGAGTATGCGAGATTATCGACTTGACGTGAGACCGAGCGGAAGATCTACTCTGCATGGCCTTCGGAGATGACAGTGGAGGAAATGTAACGACATGATGCCCTTATGCAGCGATACCGCAAGTAGTGTATGATACTGAACTGTATATTAGACGCTGACGACCACGCATCACATACACGCCGGATCTCCATGCCGAACGTTGTTACACCGTCAAACGGCCGTGTCATATCAGCACCCAAGACTTACTACAGCAGAACAGCTCCGATCAATCGACTAGTTCCCATCACGGATTTCCACCTTGGGACTACCGAGCACTTGCTCCATTGCAACGGCTGCGAGTCATGTAAGATCTGAAGGATGATCGCCCAATTTAGCAACTGCCACCCCCTGCCAAGGCTTCTCCACGCTCAGTCGTCTTTAAGCTTTCATCCTTCAACCTCACTTTTCGGATCCGGTGTGACGCTGAGCCTTTTCAAGCTACGGTAGCGAGATGATCATGATGCGATGTCAGGTAACAGCCTATGATGACACAGAAGCTGTGGTCAGGTGTACTATGCACTGGCAAGAACTGACGAACACTTCACCGGCTGTGTACGCACGGATCTGTCTCGGATGGTTGATCAGCTCGTGAGAACAGGGGCCATTGGGTAGTGGATGATATAAGGTAAGTGCTGAACGGCTCAGCTGAGCTCGCACCCTCGACTTCACTCTGCTCTCCCACTTCACTTCACTAGATCACAACAAAAGAAAAGAAGACTTTTTTGCTCTCCACAATAGCCAGCACCCTCAAACCCCATAACCATGCGGTCCTCAATCCTCCTCCTTGCCGGCCTCGGCGCCATGGTCTCCGCCCAAGGTGACGCCGCGACCTCCCTCCAAGCAGCTGCGTCCTCCCTCTTCGACGCAGCCACAGCTCAGATCTCCGAACTCGCCACAGCAACTGGCGCCGACGCCTCCGCCGCCATCGCCTCGCTCACCCAGAACGCCGCGAGCCTCGAGTCCAGCGCTCTAGCCTTCGCCTCCTCCGCCATCGCATCAGCCTCGAGCGTCGCTGCTACCGCGGACCCCTCCGTGGCTGCTTCGATCAGCTCTGAGATCTCGCTGGCCCAGGGTCAGCTGTCACAACTCAGTACCGGTACAGACGGCGGCTTGACGACGACTTACAACAGCGCCGCTACGGGACTTGCGACTACACTCACTGGCACTGGAGGGACCACCGTGGCCTCGGCGCTCTCCTCAGCGACTGCGGCAGCCTCGTCGGCTGTCTCGAGCGCGAGTAATGCCGCTGCATCTGGGTCCACTACCTCTTCGGCTGCATTCGCGCCAGCTACCGCTATCCCCATCGCTGCTGTCGGCGCTGGGTTGGCTATCCTTGGATTCTTGTGAATGCAAGGATGAGCCTGGGGAAGTCTTCGGCGATGGTGGTTGATATGTAGCGACTTTGGAGGATGAGGAGTTTGATACCAGAAATATGGGTGATGTTGGGGTGTATTGGGGATATGGTATACATTAAAGACATCAGCACTGAGTAGGTGCAGACAGTCGATACAACTCCATCTCACCCTCGTCCTGCCTCACACGAGATTAAGCTTTCCGTACTTGTCGCAGACTTCGATCAGCTTCGCCTTCGTAGCAGGTTCCTGACAACAACTTGTTAGCTCCGCTGTCAGTGCTCTGTATGGCCTCGCTCACCATTGCACTATGCCCACCACCAGCAACAAAATGAAGTTCAAAATGAGGGAGTGCCTTGTGAAGTGCCTATGCTACCTTTGGTACGCATACCAGGTCCACCCTATCCTGGATGACCGTGGCTTTCACTCGTTAGCATAGGATCACTGCTCTGAGCGGCAACGGACGCACTGGGTATAAGCGTGATCGGCTACACATTTTGTTCGGCTAAGAGCTGACACCCCTCAAGGAAAACTCCGTTCACTCACGCTGTGCACGATCAACATGAGAGCAAATGAGACGAAGCAACCTATCGCAAGACCAGGCATCGTCGTCCTCGCAGGCCAATACATTTTTAGCTACAGTCGCTGATCTATGCAAGTCGATACTGTACAGTGGTCCTCCACCAGCTCTTCCATTCGCTTTTCTTTACGTCCATATCTCAGCCTCTTAGTTCACAACTTCGGCTTGTTCTCAACAGTCGCCATCATGATATCTCGAATATCCCCAGCAGCTTCATTGAGGTAGAAAGCCATCCTCTCGCACCCTAGATGCTTGCTCACAATATTGAACTGCACGCTGTTCTCGTTGATCATGTACGCGATTCTGCAAAAGCAAAGGTCAGCGATATGTCAATAGCCTGATCGGTTCAGCACGGCACTCACCCCCACCCGTCATCAACGACCTGACTCCACCCATACCCGTTGTAGTACTCCGAGCTCAACTGACTGGAGCTAATGAACCACGTGCTCGAGTAAGCATAACTCGGATCTTTGAAAATCTCCGGCAGCTCCTCGCCTTCCTTCAACAGTTTCTTCAAGCCGAACAAATGCCTGTCAACGCCCTTGCCATCGCCAGCAGCGCTGATGTACTCCACATGTGCTGAGACAGCTTGAAGAAACTTCTCCCTGCACTCCTCAGGTGAGGCTGAAGGGCTTTGCATGGCTGTGCAGAACGCCACACTCTCGTCGGACACACTTCGGCAGGTCTCTGTGCGGCCTTGCTGAAACTTACGCGTGGCGGCGGATTCGTAGGTTGGTCGGTTCTTCCCGTAGAATTTATAGTACGCCAATTGAATGATCATCTGCACGTAGGCGTCCGGCGAGCACTTGAATTTCTTCATCATGCCCTTGCCATAGCCCTGGTAAGCTTCTACGCGGAGTTCGTGCTGTGCAATTTGTTTGGTGTGGAATGCAGTCGCCGTGGCGATATCTGCTACATTCTCCTTGCTGAGGTGGAAGCGGATGGGCGTCGGAGGCGGGAGCTCAGAGCGAAGTTCTGGGTTGTCGAAATCGAGTTTGTTGTTAAAGATTACCATGTTCACATAGTCGTTCAGACGATGCGTGGGCGTGCCATCCATCATGCTGTGCTCGCCCATGAAGCCGGAGGTGCCGTTCTCGTTGATGATGAACTGTAGGGGTTTGTCGAACCAGCGGTTGGAGCCGTCACCGTGCCAGTACTGATGGGCGCGTTCTGTGAGGGTAACTGGCGCTGCATCGTCGAGGCAGACTACGAACGATGCAGCTTGTATAGCCTCCAGTGCTGCCTCATTGCTAGGGTTGCTGCTGATGAGGCGCTTTCGCATCTCGGTCCATGTATCGCGATTCTCTGCAGTCATGGTACCCACTGCTGGTCCTTTCTCGGCGGACTTATATATCCTCCTGAACTGCTCCTCCAGCTCCGTCGTGTTCAACTGCTTGCCATTGACGACGTAAGGCAGCTTGTAAAACGAGTTCTTCCGAATGACCAGAATGTGCTGATGCTTTGTGTAGTCGTACTTGATTGGCGCATCCGCAGGCTTCAGCGGCAGTCGACAGCAGTTGAACAGCCACTGACATTGCTCCATAGCCATCGGCATTTTTCGCATGAGCTCAGGCTCGAGTGTGCCCTCATTCACCTGCTTCGCGAAGTCCAACACCGCAGTCGAGATCGCAGCCGCCCGCTTGACGGGGTCCCTTCGTTTCCGGTCATCACGATGGCTGTAGAAGTATGATACATAGGGTACTACAGGGTCGCGATAAGTCAGGTACGCCGTGTCGTTCCACCACTCGTAGATCCAGTTATTGTGCTTCGGGTCTTCACGACGTGCTTGTAGTCGCTTTTGTAACGTTGCGCCCACCCCATTCGGCGAGATGAACTCATCCACAGCTTTCTTTGTCCGTTGGTATTCGGTGTCGCTTGTAAGGGCGTGGACGGACTTCAAGTATCGCTTGGCGGTCTCCTCAAGGGTCGGCACAGGTAATCGGGGTAGCGAGTCTTCAAATCGCAGCATAGCACCTTTTGAGGCATCCTCCTTATATCCTATCCGCACTCCCTATTAGCACATGCGACTCCCTTAACTCTTGTCACGTGCCAGACGTACCCTCAGGCAGCCCACTCTGCTTGCGCTTCTGCTGCGGCGCCATCCTGAACGAAGTCGCCTGCAACCAAAATGATCAGCGCCCGGAACCAAACACCGGCAGACTAGGCCAGCTATATAGCTCTTCCGCCTGCACGCAAGAGAAACTCACACTAGCAGCTGCAGCGAAAGATCCTCGGCTGAGTGGGAGAAGAGCTCTCTTCGAAGCGGCTATGGCGCCGTACATGGGCGCAACGCGGGGGGCGAAATCGCTCAGGAAGTGAATAAGAGGTCTCAAAGGAGTGTGATGTGCTTTTGTTGTATCCTATATGTGTTCGGCACGCGTCCAAGGAGGCCTTTCTTATTCTGCCACACGTTGCCGTTAATCTCCCGGTGGAACCTTAGACCTCGGCATGAGGTCAGGGCATCCGACGACCGACGACCGACGATATGAGTGGGCTTGGCATTGACATTGGGGTACCGGCGACATCGCGGATTTTCATACTGGCGACATAGTCGTGCACACGGTGATGTCGGATCCGACACTGCTACCAATGAGTAGTACAAGCGCCGTGTGCAATGCATCAGTGATGCCAGGCTGACAAGGGTCACTCGTACGCACGTACTGGCCACCGTGTGGCATTGCTATGGAGATTCTACGTGATTTCTCAATATGCATCAGAATGATCTTCCCGTGTCTTTTCCAACAGATTGGAGCGCCACTTGGACAATGCTAATACAAGACTATACATCGCAATGATGCTGCAACGCCCGCCGTTCGAATAGATCTGGGAGGTGAAAGCCTCGAGCAGGCCACCACCTCCATGGATACATCCGATCACTCGACTTCGTCTCTTCAACGTCGAGAGTATACTTGCGGTCGTTCCAATGGGCTCTACCAAGCTGCTGCTGGAACTGCTGCGATGTTAATTTCGAAGCCGCGAACACATCTGGTCGATTGCGGAGACTGCCCAGTCGAACGCGTGCTTGCTGGCGTGCAATGCTGGACATCGCTTGCCCTCGCTCAATATAGTGAGTGTTGCCTGGCGGTTCCTGTCATACGCTACGCCGCGCTCGGAAAGCGTAAAGTCGGTGCTCTATATGTGAGCATATCGCGCACTTCAACAAGCATCTCCGTAACTCCGTCGATCCGGGCAAGTATAGCCTTGCGAAGGTGGAGATCTGCACTCAAATCTGCACAGCTGTCGCTGCGTCTGAGCACACACGAGGCAGTATGATATTGCGGTCCACCCAAAGCTTCTGAGCCAAGATTTTAGACCCCGACTGTGTAAGACGCCGTAATTACTGCCTTTGTACTGCCCGAAGATACTCTGATGTTTGGCGAAACGGCTAATCACGTATGCAGCACATTCGACTGACATATTGAGCGCTGCACACGGCTCATGCAGAAACATCCAGAAGTAAGGCGCCAACTCCTCGCGATCGAGGTAGCTCATCTTGGTATTGGAGCTTGGCAATATGTCCAGAGCTTGGCTCATTTCGATAAAATGCTGCTTATCCGCAGCAGAAAGGGCGAGGTCGTGCCTACAGCGGTAGTCGATACAGATACAGAAGAGTAGCAAGTTGCGCAGGCGCTCGACTTCTGCTGCAGCGTCGGCGTTGGCTGACACGCTCCGCTCGTTGACCATTACAGAGCCCAGTCGGTCGAGCAGCTTGTTCTGATCGTCCGTAGCGTATGATGGTGGGCCAGGTGGTGTACTGAGGTCCTCGTGCCATTGGGAGAACTGCATCTCGGAGACAGCAAGCATGGTTTCCGCGGTATTAGCGGCGAACTGTTGGATAAGTATTGCAGGCGACTAACAGCACTCTCACGTATTCCGGAGGAATAGATAAGATTTTGCGTACTTGCGACATGTGCGTAGTGCGTGGCCGCCAAGTTTGGCAAGCTTTGCTCGCTCTGACATTAGTGTAGCGGAAGCATTGAGGGGCGTGGCTACCACGCGGAGTCGGTAAGCTGATGACCTCTGTTCGAGACCAGCGAGGTCGTTAGGGTGCCAGAAGATCTTGGCCAGATTGGCTTTGTGCCATCAGCAAAGGCCTCGATCTAATAGGGCAATCCTCTGAGCGGTGGAATTCGGCGGAACCGACGAGTCGGTAACGCGATACGCCACACGTTGATGCAGACTCACTCGCAATCTCTCCTGGTTTTGGTGTGGTCGACCGTTGAGTCGGCGTGTTCTACGTGGCCGCCAAATGTGCATAGTCATACTTGTATGTCCGCTTCTCCAAAGTCCGGAATGCGGGTACTGCTCTGGTCCTGTGAATGTTCGGGGCTTACGATGAGAGCACTGACGCCTGACATACGCTTCCTAACCGATGCTGAGCAGCATGCCCGCTATTGCAGGTCAGCTTATTGTAGCATGGAAGTATTTGGACCCGGTGTGAAGTGGAGATTCAAGCGTCAAAGAAAAGAGTGAGTGGAAGGCTACCGTAGATCTACCAAGATGTATTGAATGACAGTCGATATGACCCTATCGAAGCAGACTTGCCTCGTACTCACAAGTAGCGAGTATACCAAGGTACAGAAAGAGAAAGCGGATTGTCACACTGAAGGAAGGAGAAGATGATGTCCGAGAACACCCCACGGCCGGGGTTGTCGACATTTGGTGTGGCGCAACGTGGCGTCACTTTTCGCGACGCGCCTGCCAACTATTCTCTCAACGATTGTACTCCCACGGTTGCACTCCAGGTCTTCGGTCTTTCGCTTCCGTTTCGCACCCCTTTGATGATGCCGATGAGTCGCTAATATCTGACATGTATCGCGCTGCCTTCCGTGCGCATGCTCGACTGGCACTGGGAACTGTAGCAGGCGGCGCGATTGCCTTCGGGACGATCGTAGCGCGTTCACAGCCACTTCATGCGGATAGTGGAGAGACAGCCACATCATGGACGGCTCAACCTACAGTAACTGCGACCAAGAAACGGGCCTCAGCTCAAGAAGGTGCGCACATCGACGCGTTCAAGCAGCCGGGCTCGCGACGAGATGGAACAAGATCTCGAACCCCTGCACCGCCACCGCAGACCAAAAATCACGTCGACTACGATGAATCTAAGCAAGGCACCGATGGGACGGCCTCAGCGACAGCGTGGACGACCATCACAGCGCCACTCGCAGCAGCGCGCGACACGTTCACGAACATCAATCTTGACGTCAATCTGGCCCAGATTGGTGAATCGATCACAGATTATGTCTTGCCCGCCTGGGTGAAGGGTCTTCCCGCTCTTATCTCCGAACTCCAGGATGAGATGTCAATGGCGCCCTGGTCACTCTCATGGGAGATATGGGAGGATGCTCATGACCCCGAAAAGAATCCTGAGATCGTGTGGGATGCTGAAGTCCGGATCTCAAGCGGGCTTTGCGTCGAGGAGCAGCAGTACCTATCAAAGCGAAAATTTGCTGTCGCCAAGGCGCTCGCGAAGTATCTTGATGTTCCTGCGGACGACGTTCATCCTGATGATGTACCTGTGATAGCAATGTGTGGTTCTGGTGGCGGTCTGCGAGCGTTGATCGCTGGCACTTCTTCATACCTTTCTGCGCAACAGGCTGGCCTGCTCGACTGCACTACCTACACTGCTGGCGTCAGTGGAAGCTGTTGGCTTCAGACTCTATACTACTCTTCGATCGGTCAGACTGACTTTGGTCGGCTGGCTGATCACTTCAAGTCACGACTAAATGTGCACCTCGCCTTTCCACCAGCTGCACTGGGTTTGCTAAGTCAAGCGCCAACTAACAAGTTTCTGCTCGGCGGCGTAGTTGAGAAGCTGAAGGGTGTGCCAGATGCCGAATTCGGCGTTGTCGACATCTACGGCATGCTGCTCGCTGCTCGGTTGCTAGTACCGAAAGGTGAACTCGGCGTCAGTGATTGGGACCTGAAAGTCTCCAATCAGCGCTACTTCGTTGATCACGGCGACAAACCATTGCCAATCTACACTGCAGTTCGTCATGAGATTCCCGAGGTGGAGCACGATGGCCGAGAAG
The DNA here is from genome assembly GCA_002077065.1 of Cryoendolithus antarcticus. Lineage (NCBI taxonomy): Eukaryota > Fungi > Ascomycota > Dothideomycetes > Cladosporiales > Cladosporiaceae > Cryoendolithus > Cryoendolithus antarcticus. The sequence goes on along the minus strand of NAJO01000050.1, from coordinate 166,379 downwards.
CGAGTGCGTCCGTCGCTCAGAAGCGAGAGGAAGCAGCATACTTCCAGTGGTTCGAATGGACGCCGTACGAGTTCTTCTGTGAGGAGCTCAACGCTGGTATACCCACGTGGGCTACTGGACGACCGTTCGACGCTGGAAAGACACTTTGGCGAGAGAACGGGCTTGCGCTTCCTGAGGTCCGCGTACCACTGATGATGGGCATCTGGGGCTCAGCATTCTGCGCCACACTCTCAGACTACTATAAGGAGATCCAGCCGATACTGAGAGGCAGCGGTCTCGGACTGGGCTCTAGTCTGGACGCTTTACTGTCAGATAAGGATGCCGATATGGTCAAAGTGCACCCTCTCGATCCTGCCTCGATACCCAACTTCGCCCTTGGCCTTCGCGGCAAGCTGCCATCAACATGCCCAGAGAGCATACACAACGACTCTCACCTGCGCCTCATGGACGCAGGTATGAGCAACAATCTCCCTATCTACCCTCTGCTCCGCCCCGGCCGAAACGTAGACGTCATCATCGCCTTCGATGTTTCGGCCGATGCGCCACACGCGAACTGGATTGGCGTAGCAGGCGGCTACGCCAAACAACGCAAGATCAAGGGCTGGCCCATGGGCGCCGGCTGGCCACCACGCGCGGAGCCAGATGCAGAGGTGACTCGAGAACTTGCACATGCTGAGTCGAGTGCTCAAGAGACCGTCACCCAAGCCCAAGCCATGGACGACCTGAGCCACTGCACAGTGTGGGTCGGCTCCACGACCGAATCCTCCGTCGCACCTGAAGACATCCCCGCCGCCAAACATGTCTCCTCAGACCTCGACGTCCCAGAGATCTCTCGTCCAGACGCCGGCATAGCAGTGATATACTTTCCGCTCATCACCAACGACGCTGTCCCGGGCGTAGACCCACAGAAATCCGATTACATGTCCACTTGGAACTTCGTGTACACGCCAGACGAGATTGACAAGGTCATGGCGCTTGCGAAAGCGAACTTTGCGGAGGGAGAGGAACAGACCAAGAGGACTGTGAGGGCTGTGTGGCAGAGGAAGATGGAGGGACGCATGAGGAGAGAGAAGGAGGCGAGGGATCTCAGAGCTAGAGTGAGAATGAGGAGGGGGGAGCCGGTGGGGAGGACGGGGTGGGGGGATCATTTTGTGTAAGACTTAGATCTGTTGGTGCTGATTGTGATCGGGCAGCGGTCTGAATCGCGTTTTGGCGATTGGGGCAAAGGCTTATTGAATTGAAAGTACACGTGTAGACTAGATAGATGATACCCCAGGACTTATCTGCAGGTGTGTAACAGGCCAACATTGAATTAGGTTCCTCGTCTCAACTCTTTCCAAGACGAAGCCACTTTCACACTGCAGACTAAATCGCCGCAAGTATTGATCGATGTCGCCGCACAGATGCGAGAGGTTATCAGTAGTACCCTGATCGGACCCCAGTCCACGGTTGAACGTGTCCCTCGAGCGTGCTTCGCCCATTGCTTTGCCAGTCGTAGTGCAGCCGACTACCGCTGAAGCGGACGCAACCTGGTGGCGTGTCTGCACATGTTGAAACAAGCTGAACGTTGCCTCTCGGCAGCCGTGCACGTCATGTTTGCTGCTCTGTCACGGTCAAAGGTGTCTGAACAGGGCCAGATGTGATCGGTGGTCGCCTGAGAGATCTTCGGCGTTATGATAGGTGTGTCTTCACACGCCCACTGCCCTCAAGGCTAACGGACGTTTACCGCACGATAAACACACGCTCCTCCACGCCCGCCGCTTGTAACGCCGGCACAGTTTCTCCGTACATCAGGCCATTGACATAGGAGAACCCAATGAATCGGAACTCTTGCTCGTACGGCCTCAGTATCACAGGTAGGTCACTGCCTCGCAATGCTGTGATCGAGTCGCCGGGTCGCATTGCCTGTGGGCCAAGTCCAAGCTTGCCGTCCCGGGTTTTGAAGAGTCTTCGATTCACGAGGTGAGACAGCGAGGCGCGCTCATGCGCCCTGATTCTTGCAGTCTTGCAGATCGTATAATATGTGTCCGCATCAGAAGACGCCAAATCATGATCAAGTACAGCCTTGAACCACGCCGCGACACCCTTGACGTGTTCTGGCGTCGCCTTCTTCGTGCCAGAGGACTGCGTACCGCCAGATCCAGCTATGATGGTTCGTGCCAACGATTCGATGATTTCCTCCATGATTGAGATACGACCGCCGGAATCACGTGAATGCGACAAGCTGAGGTCCTCAGCGACTTTCAGTAGCCACGGCGACAGTAAGGAATAGCTTCGCCAGATCGCGATCGTACAGACAGTACTGACTACTAGGATAGAGTCAGTCTCAATGCCTTGAAGCGAAATCGTATCCAGGTCGTCTCCTGTTGAAGCAAGAAGGTTCGGATCCTCGAGCCCACCATGCGCTTGATAATCATGATGGCACAGCACGCCATCAGTGATTACGCTTTGATCTGAACAAGTATCGTTGGAAAACGCCCACGAGCAGTCACGTGGGCCTCCCCAAGGGTGCTGAATGTTTTGCAGCACCGCCAAATTATTCCATCTTCGAAGCAGATAGCGGGTTGTCTCCTGGTAGACCACTGCAACACTTTTCCTGTAATCCGGAACAAGGCCGTCTGGTATGTCCTTGAGCATACCAAGCAATCCGAATACACCATCCCGTGGCTCTGATCTTTCAAAGTTGGCGGTCTGAAGCATCAATCTGATGAGATTTGGTGAGTCGTCGCAAGTGAAGCGTCCGTGCTCACGATCGACCAGCTCGATCATATTTAACACACAATTAGTTGCTCTGCTCATGGCAGGGTCGAAATTGGAGCTCAAATGTTCGTTGTAAGCCAGCCACTTCAATACACGCAGGAGGAGGCCAAGCGAACATTGCTGAGATCCAAGGTAGCATGTGTTTGATGGTGCCAATCGGACTTCCTGGAGTACCCACAAACGCCTGTTTGACGCAGTCAGTGAGAAGGACTATGACTTTAGCAAGTCTTTAACAGCGCACCGGAACCAGGGAAGACGGATAAGGAACCATTTGGCATTCTGATCGAGTCCAAAGCAGTATTCGCATTTCGATCTACGGTCAGCTCCCTGTTCCCTGTCAATATAGACTATGCTACTCCACTGTTCATAGTCGTTAGTCTCTTTTCGTATCCCTTCGTCCATGCTGTCGGCAAATTGAGCCACGCGACGACCCATTCCTTCATTGTCCGTGAGATGGATTAGATTGCCAGTTGAGCCGCCATAGATGTACCTCATCAGACTAACTTGTTCGCTACGCTCGTCAGTATCATCTTGGTTGATGCAGACCTGTCGGGAATGTTTGAGTGCAACAACCTCTATGTTGGCGGACAAGTCTTACAGCATCAATCCACACCAGCCGCATGCGGTCTGTCAGCCTCATCCGACGCAAAACCGCCGCAGTTGCCTCTGGGACCTGCAGCGTGGTACCCGCAATTACGAGATATGCGGATCTAGTCGCACAACCCCACGCATATGAGATGGTTTCGTAGGGCGGTCGGTCGATGTCATCCAGGCCTACGGTCACCAAACGTGCGCGTAGGATGCTGACGTATCTCCCAGGTAGCAGTTCAAGCAGCCTAATCTGCCTTTTCTGCGTGTCCAATGGTTGGTATATGTGATCCCGTACGTGATGTCTTCGATCCCCTTCAGGCTGTCGACGTTTGCCAATGCCTCCCGTGGTTGGGCGCCGCGCACGCTTGCCAGTAGATTCTTGTCTTGAAGGGCCCATGTCCAGACCAGTGGCGGAACAGTCAAGTGGTAGCTCCAGATACCGTGCCAGAGATGCAGCTGGCGATGTTACGAGTCTCGGAATAGTTATCGCGATACATGTTCTTCGATGGGCATCTCTTCCTTCGCCTTCTGCGATATTCAGTGACTGCGGCCACCACGCTGCCTCACCTCACAGGCGCCAGTAGGAGACTGCCACGGGCAAGACCATCTCCACTTACCAGCATGCTGCATGGTGACCGCATGGCTGAAAGAAGGCAAACATTAAGGCGCAGACACTACATGCATAGCCGAAACCTCCCGCCAACCAAACCAGCCATCTGTCCTGGCGTCACATCGTTCTATTTGGATATGTATCCAATACCGAACGTTGGAAGGCTAGGTGTTCGATCTGTGTGGGAATGATATTTCGCGAGGTACGACTCGAGCCAAGCCGCTTCACGGCGTGTGACAGTCGGCATCTCAAGGACGATTCATGATCACCGCAGTTTCAATATTTTCAACGTGGAACATCTGTAGCTGGCCGGAAGAGAAGCAAGTAATAAAACAATCTCGCTATTTGGTATCACAAGCTTTCAGTCTCCTCGCCCAAGTTCTCGCTCCAACCTAATACACACATAAGAGACGCTTCCTGCTCACCCATCACCAGTTTCCAGAGCAGTGCCGATGCCCGCTCAGCGGGTAGTAGAGCGTGATCCGGTTTGGTGAAGAGGCGTGGTGTGTGTAATGTAGATTAGTGACATTAGGGTAGCACCTCTCCCCACTTGGTCTTGCTTCGCATCGACGGCCTTCGCTTGCAGCCGATTGGGAATGCCAGCAGGCCAAGCATACGTCCAAGCAAGCCAGCCAACTTCGCTCTCCCACTCCACACTCCACACCGGAGCCAACACAACCACTTTCCTCGCACCTAACCCCTCAGCGAGAACCCTCCCTTCTTCCTCACCTTCTCATCCACCGGCCGCCCACTCTCAATCCTCCCCTTCTTCTCCTCCAACTCCACCCTCTGCCGATCAAGCTGCTCCTTCATCTCGCGATGCCTTGCATAAAGCTCCTCCTCGCTCTGCTTCAATTTATTCTCCTTCTCATTAACCTTCTGCTGGAACACCATCTTCATCTCCAACTCCATCTTCGCCAGCTTCTGCTCGTGCAAGCTGCGCTCCTCCTCCTGCTTCACAGCAGGGTTGACTTCCTTGAAGACTGACGGGTCTTGAGCGACGCCCATGGCGGTTAGCTTGTCAGAGCGGTAGTTCTCGTACAGGAAGTTGTTCGTGTGCTCTTTCAGCTCTTCCATGTGCGTTCGGATGAGCATTTGGCGCAGCTTGACGAAGTCGCAGTGCTCTTCGTTGTCGACTTCGATGACGCCCCAGGGGTAGCGGCGCCCGCGGACTTTGCGGCCTTCGGGCGTGGTGACCTCGGTGTTGGCGCCTACGACTGCGAAGGGGACTTTGGACATGATCTCGTTGTTCTCGGCGATGGTCTCTTCGTCGTCGAGCTCATATCGCGGGCCTTCGAAGATTTGGATGTTGTGGTGGTTGATGTCGCTGAGGATCTGCATGCTGTCAGTATCTTGCCATCTCACTCCATTGAGATGCATTGAACACTCACACGCTGCTTGAACGCCGCAATCTCATCATCAGTAAGCGTATCAGCCTTCGCTATCACCGGAATGAGGTTGACCTTGGTATGAAGTCTGCGCATGACCTCCACATCAAGCGGCTTAAGCGAATGACCAGTAGGCTGGATGAAGTACACGCAAGCATGCACGCGGTTGTCGACAATATTCATGCGGTTGACCTTGTTCTCGGCATCAAGATAAGCATCGAAGCGCGCCTCGATGTTCTCGACGATCGGACGCCAAGATTCGTCGTTGTTCACAAAGTCGCCGAAGCCCGGGGTGTCTACGACTGTGAGGCGGAGACGGACGCCGTTCTCCTCGATATCGGCGCTGATGGACTGGATGTTGACGGTCTTGGGGGCGAAATCGAGGGAAGGCTGCTTGCGCTCTTTGGGCGGGTAGAGCGAGGTGTTGAAGAGGGTGTTCACGAGCGTGGACTTGCCGAGGCCAGATTCACCTGTCCTGAGTGTCAGACCTGCACTGTACATCCATAGTACGTTCAGGATGTGTACTCACCAACGACCATAACGTTGAAGTTGAAGCCCTTGCGCACACTCTTGCGATGCCACTGATTGGGCAGATTGGCAAACCCGACATAGCCAGTGAGCTTTCTACGCACAATGTTCTTCATGTCGCTCGCCGCCTGTGCCGCCGCTTTTGGATCTTTCGAGGATACGGTCTGGGGTGCTGTGGCGCCGCCATTGGGCATGATGTTGCTGTGCTCGACGTGGGGCGATGTGAGCTTGCCGTTCGGGATCGCCTGGTTGGGGATTGGCGAGGCTCGTGATGGAGGAGAGGCAGCTCCGAGGTTGCCGTTGGCGGTGGCTGTGGGGGGTGGCTTGTTAGCTATGACTGAAGTTGCGCGGCTGTGGGTTGACGCCGTGGTCTCGATGCTCGTGCGCGTTGATGGCGGTTTCGAGGTCGCTGGTATGGAGGCGCTGGGCGAGATGGCGGGTGTCATTGGGCCGGGGTGGGGGTATTGGGACAGAGCTGCAGCGGTTGCCATGGTATGCCAATGAATGTCGCGACAGTTCTGACCACGTGATGTATGCCGAAGTCGAAGGCGTGGTCCTTTCGCGCGTGGGTGGGAGTGATGTTTGGTGAGGGTCGGAGGGGGAAACTGAAATTGACGGAGGCTTACCCATCGTGACTGTGTTTGCTATGCTCCTTCTGCGCAAATCCCGTCAGCACATGGCCATTGACTGCAGGCGCGACCTCCTCCTTCCATCGCAGTGTCGTATCCATCCTCAACGGTGCAAAGTACCGGGCACAAGACTTACCAGTAAATTCTCCGGTGATCCGCGATTCAATTGGCTCTGTGCGCGAAGGAAGTCGCTAGACGGAATTGATGATCAATGGCAATAATGAACGTCAAGAAGTGAAGCCCGACGACGATGTGCAGGAGGTGAGGTGAGGTAGTGCAGTGTTCGGCAGAGCAATGGATGCACGCGGTACGGGAGTGCTGGCTGAATCTCCCCTTCGCGTACAAGAAAGGGGACAGGGTGGCCCATGCACAATTAGCGTTAACTACTCCAGGTCATTCAACTTTGTTTCAACGTCCCTCTGTCGACATTGTCTATCAACACTTATCTGCCCGAGCGTGGCAGCACCCGCGCAAATATACCATTCATTTATTGCTCGAGCACGTGGTCATCACCCAGTATTGCATACGCGTACAGCATATGTACCTGTCAACGAGATGAAGCTAATGCAGCAGGTACCCATGCGAGCTGCATGGGGGTGTGGCAGTCATCCGCATGCCTTCTTCAAAGTCCAATGGGTATCATCTAGTCCTTCCAAGTTTCATTCCAAACCCACTCAAAGTGCATTCACAATAGCACCAAGCTGCGCCTTATCATACTTAACATACTTCCCCTTTCCTTTGTCAATCTCATGATACCGCTCCCAGAACCTAGCATAGAGCGGCTCAACGAACTTCTGTACCTCGATACCAAGCTGCTTCCTGACCTCACCCTCCATCTTGAAAGCCTTATGCTTCGCAATCAGTTCGTCAAAGATGAGATTGAAGCCCTTGAACTTCTCCTTGATCACGTCCTTATCCTTGTTGGACATGGACTTGAGCAATGCCGCGGAATCGATCGCCGCGCCCGTACTAGGCGGTCGAGGAGCCTTGGCCGTATTCGTCACGTCTTGCATGAGCTTGAAAATCTCGTTCCAACCGTCCATGTAGGTATTCTTGGCGTTCTTCTTGGCTGCGTCCAATTTCGGCTGTGCGGTGTTGGCCAGCAGAGGAGCAAGTTCAGAGGATCGTATCATGCGCTCCACTATTGCGACATTGTTCGCCATGGAGACTCCCTGCAGGGACTTACCCTTGAGGAGGCTCCGGGTGCGGTTCTCGAGATTTGAGAGCAGAGTATCGATCGTGTCCATGCTGTAGTGCGCGAAGAGCTGTTGGCCATCCGCGCCGACGTCGAAGGACTTCAACGTTGGGAGGGAGGAAGTGGAGTTTGCGGTGTTAGTATTCGTCCAGCCGCCGTCGCCGAGGCTGCGCATGATGCTCGTCAGAGGTGGTAGGTAGGAGGTCATGAGTTGCAGGCGTTGCATGACTTCTGATGTGAGCGGGATCGCCGAACCGTCCACTGGCAGAGCCATGGTCTGCTGGATTTTCGTCCGTGTGTCGTTCAGGAGATACGTGAGCGACGACTTTGCTGTCTCGCGGATAGGCTTCATTGCATCAGAAATCTCGTGCTTCAGCTCGCCAGTCTTGTCCTCTAGGTGAAAGGATGTCGTGGAAACCAGCTCTACGATCTCGTACGCGAGGTAGCAGTCTGTAAGCATATTGGCCTTGATATGATTGTCAAGGTCTCGCAAGGTGCCAGCGAATGTCTGCAAGGCAGCCGAGCAGGTTGCAGCTAGTATCGCACCCCACTCGTCTCGACTGAAGATCTCACATATGCAGGCATACTCAGCTGTGAACATGCCTTGTATTCCAGCACAGTAGGTGCCAATGCCATTGCTACCCGGCTTGTAGATGGCATCTGCATTGACCTTCCTTGCCGTCGATAGCGACGCCGCTGAAAGGTTCTGCAGCGACAGCTGAATGTACTGGCCCCTCTCTTGTGCGTACACTTTGGCCGACGGGGACAGCTCTCCGTTCGGAGCCGCATGTGCATTTGAGATGTGTGTATTGATCGTCCTGAGCTCCGCCGACTTGTTCGTTGAGATCATGGGGAACTCAGCACCTCTCATGATCTGCTGCAGTGGCTCGATAGGTTGCGAGTCCTGCCTGACGATGTCACGGAAGACCTCCTGCAAGTTCTGCGATCCTACTTGAAGAAGTCCACCGAGCTCGTTCACAGCCTTCTGATTTGATCGCATACCCGAAGACTTCATAGCCTTCAGCGCGCGATTCGTTCGATCGATGCTGGCGATGTACTGTCCCAAGCCGACTCTGTCTGGTCGCTCCCGCAGAATCTGCTCCTCCTTGTTGCGCATATCTAGAGGCTGTCGTACCCTCTCGATAGCCTCCATGATCCGATCGACGTTCGTGTTCGTTGTCTGCAGTCGCTGCGTGTTGCCGTAGATGGGTCCAATGGCTTCCTGCACCGTCCGCCCGCTGACGTCTAGTCGCGACATCGACGTCTGGATCTTCTTCGTCAACGACTTCATCTTTTCGAGATTGGCATAGAGGACCTCCGCCTCTGCGGATTCCTCCGCAAAGGCGGCCTGTCGTGCCACCATCTTGGCTTACGTTATGACCAACTTGTACAAAGCATGATATGCTAGATGAGCCTGTCGAGTCCGGTTGTTTACAACGTCTCTCCAAAACCTCTAGAACGGCCACTGCTCGTTTACACCCAGCTGCGATAGTAGAGCTTCAAGCTACTACGTCCGTGAGAGAGTAGACCAGCAAGTCCGATAGACGGTCTTTGCCCTCTTCTAAGCACGCATGATGCAGACTTGTTGCTCTGGGTGGTATTATAGTAGCATTGGACACTGAAGACTTATCGAGAGAGGACGAACTATGTACGTGCCATGGTTCCGAGCATTGGCTTTGTGTAGTCAGCACTGTGCGGCTCTGCGGATGTCGGTACAGATCTTCCCGTGTGCAGGGGTCAGTCGGAAGTTCCACTGGAGCGGAGATGGGCCAACGGGAGAGACATCGAACATTTGCGACACTTCCTGCATTGCATCTACACCATTGGACTACGCAAACTACGCCAATCTCCCCTAAACAACACAGTCAACATGCTCGCCCGCCAAGCTTCGAAGTCAGTGTTCGGTGCAGTGTCAAGGAGAGCTTTCTCCGCCTCGGCAAGCCATGTAAGCTATCACTGGAAGAAGATGGGAACGAAGCATTCGAGTGTAGTACTGATTATGATTGCATTCTAGGCCACCAAGGTCGCAGTTCTAGGTGCTGGTGGTGGTATCGGCCAGCCCTTGTCGCTCCTCCTCAAGCTCAACCCCCGAGTCACCGAGCTCTCGCTCTTCGATATCCGAGGCGCACCAGGTGTCGCCGCCGATGTGTCGCACGTCAACACCAAGAGCACCGTGAGTTCACACCAAATAGGGCAGCTACGATAGTGCGCTAACGAAACAATCAGGTCACCGGCTACGAGCCCGAGAAGAATGGCGGCATTGAGGCTGCCCTCAAGGGAGCGGAGATCGTTCTCATTCCCGCAGGCGTGCCCCGAAAGCCAGGCATGACCCGTGATGGTACGCACACTTGATTATTTACACGGTACGAGCTTCAGCTGACATTTCATGCAGACCTCTTCAACACCAACGCCTCCATCGTCCGCGACCTCGCCAAGTCCTGCGCCGACATCTGCCCTGACGCCGCCATTCTCGTCATTGCCAACCCAGTCAACAGCACCGTACCCATCACCGCCGAGGTCTTCAAGAGCAAGGGCGTCTACAACCCCAAGAAGCTTTTCGGCGTCACCACCCTCGACGTTGTCCGCGCGTCCCGCTTCATCTCCCAGCTCAAGAGCACCGACCCAGCGAACGAGAACATCGTCGTCATTGGAGGCCACTCCGGTGAGACTATCGTACCTCTGCTCAGCCAGTCTGGCCACAGCCTCGAGGGCCAGGAGCTCGCAGACTACATCAAGCGTGTGCAGTTTGGTGGTGATGAGGTTGTGCAGGCCAAGGGCGGTGCTGGTTCAGCCACGCTCTCCATGGCCATGGCTGGTGCGCGTTTCGCTGAGTCGCTGCTCAAGGCTGCGCAGGGCGAGAAGGGCGTCATTGAGCCCGCGTACGTCGAGAGCCCACTGTTCAAGGACCAGGGCGTCACGTACTTCTCGACCAACGTTGAGCTCGGGCCCAACGGTGTTGAGAAGATCCACCCGATTGGCAAGGTCACTGAGGGTGAGCAGAAGTTGATTGATGTTGCTGTTGGGCAGCTCAAGGGCAACATTGAGAAGGGTGTTAAGTTCGTCAAGGAGAACCCGTAGATACAATACAGCTGGCGAGGAGAAGGTTGCTTGTGGGATAGTACCACGAAGCGGAGCGGTGTGTCAAGATAGAGCTTCTGTAATCATGTAGATTTACTTAAGCTGTCGCGAGCTAACACTTCCCTTGCTTGAAATCCGTCGAGCGCTCCAACAACTTAGGAGATCCGCTTACATAACACAGATGCAGCCGACTTCAAATCTTGAATGTACGCGACGTGGCGACGTTGTTAGTCCCTATTGTTCTCGATAAGCGCATCCGTAGGATGTTTCCCATTGACCACGACGGCGTGCAGATGTGGGAGCCTGCTCAGGAGCGCAGCTCGCACCAGTGGGGGCTGAAGGGGTAAGGTTTTGGTGATCTGCATCTTGAGTTCTTGTCATCTCGCAGCTTCATTACACATGGCCCACTAGGCGGTTCCTAGCCTCTCATCAAGATTCCTGTTGATCACAGGGCTGCTGCGAATCTGTGAGCATCTGACGATAGCGAAATGACAAAACCGTCCGGACGACTCTTCCCCGTCTGTTGTATCGCGGACGTCAGTGCCGAGGTAGGCAGGCTGCGCCATGCATACCGTTCGACCACCTGCTGATGCTCAAGGCCGTAGTTCAAAGAGCGATTTATACAGGTCAATCAGGACTACCATGACCAGGTGATCCTCAACGTTGTCTTCGTGGACAGCATCACCGCGACATATACAGAAGAGTCCGAGATTGACGAGTGCACGCCGAGCGCCTCGGACTCGCCGTTCAAGGGTAAAAGCGTGCATGAGTGTTATCTGCTCTTGCGCCGACTACGCCAGGAGACCGAGTCTGATATTGACCCGGAAAATTTTGCTATTCTGGATGAGCAGTCGCTCCAGGATGATACCGTTCTTCTGGCCCAGGGTCCGTACGACGGTGGCGTCGAGGCTGTCTCTGTGCGGGTCACGATGGAGATGGTCAACATGGAGCTCTTGTGCTATATCACTGGGGACTCAAGTGTGCAGCAAGGACAAGAAGCTTCCGCAGAGGCAGTAGACGGTGTGTATCGGTACCAGTAAACCACTCGGGAGACTCTGCGCACAACGCGCGGTTAAATGCCCTCCGCTTCAGCTGACGCGGCCCACTGGGAAGTGTGCATCAAACAGCGGCATTCGTAGCTTTAATGCAAGTCTGCATATCGCATGCAGGTTCAAACCTCAATCTACATGGACACATTTGCTGGCCGGAATGGCGCACTCTTCTCCATCCCGACGTACTCCCGCACTACCCTGGTTGTCTCATTGCCCATTACGAAAATCTCATTCTGCCAATCCTTATCCAAGTCGCGGGAAGCGACAATGACTCTCATGCCGTTGGTCAAAAGGAACTCTCTGCGTAAGTGCAAGGGGAAGAAATCTGCAGGATCCGGTACATGAGGTTCGAGTATCGGAACGGTATCTGGAGCTTGTCAGAGCTGCGACGATGTTTGAGGAGTGCTTAACAGATACCTCTCTTGGCATTGATATAAGTCCCTCCGCTGTACGTCCACTGGAATCCGTCATTCGGCCCTGCTTGAGATGTGCAAAAGGGTCTGCTTCTTCGTGAGTATAGAGAAGTGCGTAGTAAGTGGAATGACTCAATCGACTTACGATTCCGCATTTACGAAGGCAAATGCGATTTGTATCTGGCATCCTATTATGCTACCACATCCACCCTCGTCGGTACCCCTGGTAATGATCCCGCCGTATTGGCCGCCTTCGTCTCTGTTCTCTGCCGGACCCGTGCACCGGATGATCGCGCCTGCGCCTCCGAGACTGGAAGAAATGTATGGGTACTCGTCGGGACTCGTACACGCCACCACAGCGCCCGCCGGAGTATAGCATGTGGGTGGAGCAGTGATGTCGCTACAGCAGGGGTTCGGCCTTGTGCCCGCAGCAGTTCGCCGGGCAGTGTCTGTGGCTGCGTTCAAGCCACCATTCCAGGTGAATGTATCGGACTTACCAGCCACGTATGTGGCATAGCATTTGTTATTGCAGACTCCGGGAAAGCTCGAGCAGATCAGACCATAGGTAACGGCTTCAGTTGACTTGAGAAGACAGACTGCGACCAAAAAGAGCTCTCGAAACATCTTCGACAGAAGTGCCCACACAGGCGAGTGTTGAACGCCGTCTTCGTATCGGCAACTGAGCGCGAGCCCAGAGATATAGATCCGCCCCGACACCCGTACTGGACGGCAGGGCAACTCATCTTGGATTGGCCCCAGGAGCTTTGCCACTCACGTCCGGAGATGTTCTGAAGCCGAAAGTGAGTCCCGCGCGCTGAGTCCTCCCAAGTCGGCCCCAAGGTTACCTTAGGCCTGCATTGGCGTGGACGTATGGACCCCACCGTCCACAACAAAACGAAGCTGTAGATCTTGATTGAAGTACTCTGACGAGTAATGCGTCGTACAGGTGCGCAATTAGACTCGGCTAAGCATGCAGGACAAGCTTTTGGGGCCAAAACATTTCTGCCTCTGGACAGCTGAGTCCAGAGCCCCTGCAACTACTGCTCTATCCGGTCCAGTGTTGAGTACCTACAAGTGATCGCCACTGTTGGTGGCGGTTCGGCTTCGCACCACAGGCGACTGGCGCGGCCATGATCGGCACCAGCCATAAGACTAGAACCTCCTATTACGAACAGCTATGTGATGTAACATCTCAGCCCCGAGTCAGCCCCAGATACTCGGCAAAGACGGATCATAGGCGGCATCAAGATGCTTTCCGCACATCATGATGGCGATAGAGGAGATTCTTTCGCCGATCGAGATCGGAACCTTGTCCAGAGTATCTATATCAGACGCTGTGCGAGTCCTGCAATCCTCCCCCTACGGCCTACTCTATGAATGCTGCCTACCGTCAGCCCTCACACTAGATTTCTGTCGCGATGGAGTCCGTTCCAGCGAAACGACACCAGCTTTACCGCTTCCTGGGCGTACTGATGGCACTCATCTGTACATTGTTGGCGTTCGCGGTGGGACACCCTGGTAGCGAAACCCGCCTCCATCCCCGGCATAGCAACGTTGTGCCTCCAGTGTGGTCGCTCAAGAGACCAGCGCAGCTCTTTGCTCGGGACGGCGCCGCCTCTGCGCCGCCTACACAGCAGAATCCCCAGGTAGCTCCGCCCTTGCCCATCATCGCACTATCGGACTCGTACATATCGAGTGCAAACGGCAACTCGAGTCTCCAGAGGCGTGACGCGGAGAAATGTGGACCAGGCAATCCATGCGCTGATAAAAGGTGAGTGGAGCGTGAGCACCAGTGACGGAATGCCTGGCTGACGGGAGGTAGCTGCTGTGGCAACTCTGGTATTTGTGGCTATGGTCCAGCTTACTGCGGCTCAGGGAACTGCACATCGAATTGCGCATCGACAGGTCAGCTGACTCACCGTCGATATCCAAGACGACTATTGACCGTTTTCAACAGCTATGTGTGGCATTTACAGCGACGCCGGCGGTACCATCAAATGCGGCATGAACTTGTGCTGCAGCCACTATGGCTGGTGTGGCACAGATGAATTGCATTGCGGAGCTCCAGATCCATACGCCCCGTGCCAGCAAGGTTTCGGACTCTGTCAAATCATCCCTCCACCATCATGTGGACAGGGTAGCGGCTCTACGAATGCAAGAACGATCGGGTATTACCAGGCATCTAACACCCGCGATCGTCTATGCAACCGGATTTCCCCGAGCCAGATCGTGACGGACGGTTTCACGCATCTCTACTTTGCTTTCGCAGGCTTCGACCCTACTTCTTATACCATTGTGCCGGGAACAGCCGGTGACACTCAATTGTATACAGAATTCACTGCGCTGGAGAAGAGCAAGAATCTCAAGACCTGGATCGCGATCGGTGGCTTTGACTTTTCCGACCCCGGCTCAACTCGGACTGCATGGAGCAATATGACAGCTACCTCTGCTGGAAGAGGAGCTTTCATCTCTTCACTCAAGTCATTCATGAGTCAGTACGGCTTCTCTGGAGTCGATCTAGGTGAGTGCTGCTTTTATCGCCCGTGAGATGTTGGACTAGCTGACACATCGCAGATTGGGAGGTGAGTGTTACCCTCATTGCCCGTCGGCCGTTGCACTGACACATGGTAGTACCCTGGAACACCAGAGCGTGGTGGACAGCGAGCAGACACTGAGAACTACGTCTCTTTGGTCAAGGAGATGAGAGCCAGCTTCGGCAGTCAGTACGGCATCAGCCTCACCTTAGCACCCGACTACTGGTATCTGCGTGGTTTCGATGCTAAGGCGATGGAGTCGTCTGTAGACTTCTTTGGGTTCATGGCATATGTAAGTAGCTGATGCAACATCCCTAGTAACCTCAGCATTGCTCACCATCTTCCACAGGATCTCCACGGCTTCTGGGATAGCGACATTAAGTCCCTTGGTGCCGTAGTACGGGGCCAAACAGATATACGCGACATCAGCAATGATACTCTGCCACTATGGTTCGACGCCTTGGACCCGAGTAAGATCAACTTCGGGCTGGCATACTATGGCAGAGGCTATACACTTGCCGATCCCACCTGCAACACTTTAGGATGTCGCTTCTCCGGTCCAAGCAAGCCTGGTATATGCACCAACTATGCGGGCGTCATGTCCTTGATCGAGATCGAGCATTTGATTGCGCAGAAAAGTTTAACACCGAAACTCTTAGATCAAGCTCTAATGAAGCAGATAACGTGGGATGACCAGGTCAGTGAGGACTTTGCTTCAAGATGTGGTCATGTCTCCGTACTTGCCCGTACTGACATCATTCTTCTCTGGCAGTGGATTGGATACGATGATGCTGATACGGTGAAGTTGAAGAAGGCATGGGCAGATGGCCAATGTTTTGGAGGAACGATGGTCTGGTCCGTGGACTTCAACTCGGGAAGCGGAAGGTGAGCCTGCCACCTTATCTCAATCTACGTTTGCTGATGCATTGTGAAGTGGCGATACACCTGCGGTCACCACTGACGGTACATGCGGCGTTAACGCTGGCACTGTGTGTGGTGACTACTCCAGTGGATCATGCTGCTCTTCTGCTGGGTACTGCGGAAGCGACTCTGCTCACTGCGGGAATGGGTGTCAGAATGGGTACGGGAACTGCACCATCGGTGGTCAGACCACGGACGGGACCTGTGGCGTGAACAACAACAACGCCTTCTGCGGATCCTTCGCCAATGGACCGTGTTGCTCAACCGCTGGCTACTGTGGCAATGACGATGCTCACTGTGCACCAGCGAATTGCCAATCAGGTTGTCCGACGACAGACGGTACGTGCGGGGCTCAGCATAGTCATACTACCTGCGCGGGTTTTGCTGGGGGATCATGCTGCTCCCCTTCTGGCTACTGCGGATCAGGGCCTTCATACTGCGGCAGCGGATGTCAAAGTGGCAATTGCACTGTTGGAGGACAGAGCACCGACGGTACCTGCGGAAAAGCTAATGGCAACACGTTATGCGGCAACTGGTCTCAGGGCGATTGTTGCTCCTCGGCAGGCTATTGTGGGAATGATGATGCGCACTGCGGTGCTGGGTGTCAAGTGAGTGCGCTTCCTCACTACCTTCTTCATGGCCACAGTACCACCATTAATGCGGTTTTGCTCTTACGAGAACCTTCTTCACACCCACTTGCTCACCGTGGCATTAATAATCACTGTCTTCCCCACGACTGCCCGTCTGGGTGCTATCCTTGCTAGTCAATAGTTCCGTCAGCAATATGACCGGCATCAGCACAACTAACACATTCGCAGTCCGGCTCCTGTGACTACCCGACCGTTCTCAATGGCACATGCTTTGGGCCTGACTGCATCAACGGTCAGTGCAACGGACCCTTATGTCTGGCTGCCGGCTGCACAGGGAATGGCTGCTCTCACGGCAGATGCTCAAATCCCACGGAATGTATTCCGCTTGGTTGTATCGGTGAACACTGCATCGACGGCGTATGCAAAGGATCTGGCTGCACCACGGAAGGCTGCACAGGTTCTGACTGCGACCCAAGCACGGGTACTTGCAAGGGGGTCCATTGTATCAGCTCTGGTTGTCGTGGCCAAAGCTGCGACGATACTACAGGCACCTGTCATGGCCCAGACTGTGAGATAGATACGTGCTCAGGGCCTGGCTGCCATAATGGCCACTGTGAAGAAGTTGGCTGCGGCGAGCAGACTACATCCTCCGGCGGACAGAACGATACTCCGGAGGATCCGGAAGACCCAGATCATCCTACGTGCGATGTCTATTCGCCAGATGCGAGGGATCCGTACATCATAGGCGTTATGCCCGCGCCCGGGCAGTTGCCCCCCGGGGTGACAGCTACGCCAACAACCACTGCACCGTCTACGATAACATCGCCACCATCAACTATTACCAGCTATCTCTCTTGCGATTACCACGAAGAGAATCCGGACGATTACATCAATACACCTTACTGCGTATGCAGCTCATCTACCTTCCTCGAATACGACATCACCACAGACCCTAATTCGGAAGTCTTGAGGTGCGGTTACACGAGTCTGCCGGGAAGCACAATCGTTCCCAATTCTCCGCTGCCAACGATCACGGACACAGCCAACTGTGAAGTGTGCACCAAGATCGCCATGTACATGGAGGATTGTACCTCACTCGCAGGCTGCGCGCCAGCTCAGACCACAGCGTCACCTCCATCAGAAGGCTGTCACCCCGCGACAGCGTCAGGTTCAAACGCATACTACTTCTGGTTGTGGTATTATCGTCACTGCGGTACGGTAGGCGATCTCCTAGTCTGCGCTCCACCGGAATTCCAAGAGGGGCTCGCCAATGTGAACGACTGGAATTGCGATACCCTAGGCAAGACCGTGGGCCCCGAATACATCGATGGCGGTAATCTGGCATTTCCACCTTCTACCGAAGCGGAACAACCGAGCGGCTTCACGATCCATAACTTTGCGGGAGTATGTCAAGGGGAGTTTGATTTCGCCAAGCAGTGTGATGGGTAAGTCTCGCACATGTACCATGAACGTGTGGGACCAAAATACTGATCTTCACTAGATCCTACTATGTCACGACGAAGAATGGACCTGGTACGGCTGTTTGTAAGCGGCCAGATCAAGCCATCGACAGCTTGAAATGTAGCGATCAGTACTATGAGGGACTGCTGGTCTGTCAGGGAGACTTGTCGTGCTGAGCTACTGGACGCAGCCGCAATTGTGTAGCAAAGAACGGTCCCTGTCTACCCTGAGGAGACACGAGAGAGTTTACATAGTCAGACTCTGCCCAGCACGATCATACTCTGGTCTCTGCCACCCGCAGAATGGCCCTTCTCAAACCTCGCTCTTTCCCCAGTCTCTCCAGCGCCTCAACCATCCTCCCAGGTAATTCGGATGCTCCAAGCACCCGCTCACTAGCCACGAGGAACCTCTTCACAAAGATGTCCCACAACGCGTTGTCCGCCTTATCCTCTCCATCGGGTCGCGGGTAATACGGATCGTTCCGATAAAACGCCCTTGCAGCCTGCTCAATCCCAGCATCATCCATAGACATTGGCTTTGCACAGTCGAAGTCCAGCAGCCATAGGCGATGCGGTCCGATCGTCTCGCTTTCCCAAGCCTCTTCGCCTTCCCTCGGCGGAGCAAGGACGAGTTCGACATCATTCGCATCCACCTTCGAATGCCAGTACATCACCGAAAGCACATCTGCCATCGTCTCCGCATACTCCACAACGGGCAATCCCAGCCCTTCCAGCTGATGAATCTGCATTGGCTTATTGCGGAGCGTGAAATACCGACTCGGGCTTGCGAAGGCGTCCTTTCGTCGTCCGAGGTAGCAACGCAGTAGACAGTCCTCGTCTTTACGACTCTCTTTTAGGGCGTCGCGTGAGCCGGGGAGGCAGAAGAGATCGATGATCTTATGACGAGTCGCCTCGGGAAAAGGGAGGCTGCGCTCGGTGATGAGGGTATTGCAATGTTCATATGACTCCGGGAAGCGATGGGAGCGAGCTTGCCACCATTCAGTGTCCCCGGCAGTGATGAGCTGTCGGTGAGCTGGGATGTTGAGACGACGTGCCAAGTGCTGAGATGATTGCTGGAAGCGAGTGAGGCTTGCTTCGATGATGGTGTGCATGGTTGAGTCGTGGGTGACTGAGCGGTATGTGCCGCCGTCTTCGCGCTTCATTGCTGATGCGACGCCTGAGCGATCTGCGGCCCAGACGCTGCCACAGAAGCCTTTGCCGATTTGACGGAATGGTAAAGGAGTGGGTGTCTCCATGATGACTTGTTGTTATTGTTGTTGATATGGTGAACGCCGGTGAGTGATGTGTGTCAAGTGATGTATGTCAAGTGATATTGTTGTAAATCAGATTGTGTTCTGGTTTTTCATGTGTGATGGTTTCGAGCGATGCGATGGGCGTGAGATCGTTCATTATATCAGGCGTTCTGAAGCTATGACTCCTATGTTTGAGGACATGAACATCTTTTGGTGTGAACGTCGACGAATGAGAGGTCGACGAATGAGAGCGTACCAGACGGTCAACTTACACTGAACATTCTATACCATGTACGACACACGACAATTACTCATGATACAGTGACCATGTTCTCTCCAGGGCATTTTACTCCAAAGCGTTCAACGGCATGAGTGTGGGTGTATTTGCACTGGAAGCAGCGAGTCAGTCATGAAGAGAGGGCAGTGCTGGTGGAGGCGCGGCTGCGAAGGATGAGAGGTTGGGGTTTGGAGCTGTTCGTGGCATCTTGTTATCATACTGCGACATGGATCAGTATTTCGGCCCCGGTTGCCAACTTCTTACACGTACGTCGCCACTTACCTTACATCACTCCGTATAAGCAGGCAACTCCTCCATCTCCTCAAACTCCCGCATCGAAATATCATACCCCAAATGCCTCTTCAGCAGCTCATGCGTCACATATCTCTCCGGCGTGTTACCCTGTGCATCGACAAATGACACATGGTGATTCACATCGCTAATCCGCTGTAGCTCGTTCGCATGGCGGTGGTGATGTGGACAACCGTCGACGCCGATTAGGAAGATCGTCACGTGTGCCCACGAGAGACCGAGAAGGTCGAGCTCGAACTCGTCCATATCTTGGGCTTCGCCGTCGAGCAGTAGCAGAAGACGAAGCATTGGCGTTTGGGGTCCGGCTTGCCAGCCGTAGACTGGGTGGTAAGTTGCTGATTCTGGACCATGTCAGCGGACGTCATGTCTACACAAAGCGTCATGATCACATACCGGAGTGTTTCTGAAAGTGCAGCTCCTTCACCTTCTGCCAGCCGGTCATCACCCGAGTACCGCCACCAAGCTTGACGTTGCGCCACATGTTCTCGAGATTGCGATGATTGACAGTACCGATCACAGTCGACCGATCAGAGAAAGTGATCAGATCGTAGCCGCTACCAGTGTGGTCATGGTTTGCCATAGCGTCTACGAAGCGTCGAATAATTGCCTTCGCCACATCTGCCGAGTTGTTAGTATTTATTGTCACAATAGCTCGCACGTACACTTACCCTTGTTTTTGGGCTGCGTCGAGCGCATCCACTGCGTGATGAGATACTGATTATACACCGGTCTCATCGCGTTGAAGTCCATACTTCCGGAGACGTCCAGCAGAATCATCGTGTCATCAGACGGCGTCTCAGGGCGATCATAGGCCTGAAACGGCGGTGGCATAACTTGCTTCGAGTAGCCTTCGGACGTATGCTGAGTATGACAAGTGTCGGTCGCATCGAAGTACAGCGGAGGAGGCTCAACAGCCCTTGCCATACGATCCCGCGCCATGTTCATCGCCGAAATGAAGTCTGGCTTCATCCTCGTGCCTGCACTGCCAGCCCGATGGTTCATTACCCAGTACAAGCGCTCCTCAGCGGTATCCTCATACCCTCGCCATGCAGGCGTAATGCCGCGCCAGCCTGCTGCAGCTTCGATGCTGAACTTCAGAGGATTGCTGTTCTGTGTCGCCCACCCCACGGGAATTGGCTCGAAGTAACCGGCTCGTAGCAGATGCAAGTACTGAATCGGCTTGTGCGCGCGTAGATCAGAGACCCACTTGGTCATTCCCACCTTTTCCAGGTAAGTTGCCACGAGTTCGCGCCATTGCGCATCTGGCCAGCGGCTGTCTTCTTCTTCGAGGATTTCGTCTCGTATAGTTTGACCTTTGCCAGCGGATTTGGCGACCTTGGCCACGGCTCGCTCGTCCGAAGACTTGATCCCGACAGCTTTGCGGAAGCTCGAGAATTTTGACGCTTTTGGCTTGCCTGCAGGCTGTTCGTCTGTAGTAGGTACGGTGGTCGACTCCTGAGCAGCCGGCTTCTCAACCAGCACAAATTTAGAGTCTCTCGGTCGATCGACCTTTGGCTTCTTCTCGTCGGTAACGCTTAGGCCTGCAATAGCAGACTGGAGTGCATCATCATCCCATACGTTCACTTTCGGCTCTTTTGAATCTACATTAGCTTGAGCCTCTCGATTGAGCTTGTTGTTGAGATCGATTGTCTGATGTATGAACTGCGCATGCGCACCAGGCACAGGCTTCAATGGTGCTCCCCAAGAGATTTGTCGCCAGCCATACGGAGAAATAACGTTCCAGATGTACGGATTACGGGTGAAGACGGTCTGCTGTTTGTTGTCGTTATATGCCTTCTCGCCTGGGTACATCACGGCTTTCGACCAGATCTCCTGCACACCATACCTGCTCCACTTGCGCCAGTAGTACTTGTGGATCGGACAATTACAGGGATAATCTGTCTCGTGCTCGGGCTCAATCTCGGAGTTGTAAATGCCGTATTGGTACTGCAGAGTCTGTAGCAGATTCTGCATTTCTTGCTACGCTGAGGTCAGCGAAGTCATCGCATACATGATTCTACAGCAATACAACGGCATCAATAGGTCGTGCTGAGGAGACAGAAAGGACTTTGAAATGTTGAACGGACGATTGCCAACGACGTACCTCATCCTGCGCCCGTAAGTACGCTGCCTCGATCACGGGGTTGGTGTGCTTGCGCCCAGTCATACGATTGCTCCCTGAGCCTGTACGTGCAGCACCTGCCTTGCCATTCGATGCAGCACCGTTCGCAGGTGGCGGTAGCCCCGGTGGTGGCGCGTACATTGGCGGTGGCGCATCGTTGCTGGCGGCCGGGCCTAGCGATGACTTAACGTCAACATGTGACTTCTGGTCATGATGTGTAGCTCCTTGGTTTGATGAAGTCTGGGTCGCGTTGAAGTCTGCGATGAACTTTACAGCCTCGGGCGAGTCGCCGAGTAGCTGCTGCAAGTGTGCTGCAGCATCGTCTTTGGGCAGAGTTCTAGCATACGATAGAATTCGCTCGCGCTCGTGTTGTTCGAGGGGCAAGATGTTGCCAAGCGCCTGAACTGAAGTCTGAGACACTGCCATTGTGTGAAGTGAGGTGTGGAGTACAGTAGTATGCAAGTCGGGTGGGGCTCTTGGCTATGTATCAAGCATCGTAGTGGCGATTTAAGCATAGAGGCTGAGTAGCTCGAGCTGTGTGTATGGTGACGTGGATTGGACGACGTCATGTGCCGGAAGCCGTGATCTCCTAAATCGCTCATAAACGTCGAAGATTCGACATCACCCTCACTCGGCGATGCTGTCAAATCTCTCATATGACACTGCAACGCCTGCCATGTGACCTGCGTCTTCATGTCTAGGTGTTTCTTGCTGCGTGGTACCTGAGCGGTCTCAAACCTTGCGATTAATAGAGAAGGTCAGACGGCGCGGCATAGCGGGGTCCTCGCGCTCGACCTTCCCAAGCTCATTGTTATTGCTGCCAGACCCGACTTGTTGCATCGAGCACGTTGCGTCGAGCACAAGCTCATGGGACCAAAAGTATGGGACCAGTCTTTAGGTAGTCGCTGGATTTGATGTAAGTCGTTTTCATTTCGCTCCATCTTCCCGTACTCTCTGCCCACCTCTCTCTCGGATCTAGCTACCTGCCCTCAACACGACTACAGCTCCACCTCACCACCAAAATGCCAGGCCGCCTCCAAGACAAAGTGGCTGTCGTGACTGGTGCAAGCTCCGGAATCGGTCGCGCCATAGCCCTCGCCTACTCAGCCGAAGGCGCAAAAGTAGTCTGCGCCGACCTTCGCCCAGATAGCCGCAACGACGCCTCAGACTCCGAGACCCACGCCACAACCCATGACACCATCACCTCCTCCGGTGGATCCGCGATATTCGTCCAAGCCGATCTGGGCGTTGCAGACCAAGTCGCTAACGTTGTTGCCCGGGCGGTAGAGGAGTATGGCAGACTGGATGTAATGGTGAACAATGCCGGCATAGGCATCCCAGACAAGCCGCAGCCAGTCTGGGAGGTGAGTCCAGAGGATTGGGATAAGACGCAGCACATAAATTCCAAGGGCGTATTCCTCGGCATCAAATACGCCTCCGCGCAGATGCTCAAACAGTCTCCCCTCCCCTCCGGCGATCGCGGCTGGATCATAAACACCGCCTCGATCCTCGGTCTCGTCGGCGCAACCTGGGGAGCAGCTTATTGCGCTTCCAAAGGGCTCGTGGTCAACTTAACAAGGGCGGCGGCGCTGGATTGTGCGCCGCATCGGATCCATGTGAATGCTATTGCGCCGGGGTATACGGAGAGTAAGATGACTGAGGCAATTTTCGAAAATGCTGATAGGCAGAAAGACCTGGAGAAAGCGCACCCGTTTCGCGGGTTGGGGAGGCCGGAGGATTTGGCGAAGGTTTGTGTGTTCTTGGCGAGTGAGGATGCGCAGTGGGTTACTGGAGTGAGTTGTGCTGTTGCCGAATCGCCCAGCGGAGTAACGCTGATCATTCGTGTAGGTGACGATACCAGTGGATGGCGGTTATACTGCACGGTAGTATACTGTCAGCTCCCGACACCAGAATCGTTCAGACTTACCTTCGATGTCCCTTGCTCACCGATGCCGTCCCAATGGCATTTGACCGATTAACGCGTTGTCCGTGTATCCAGAAGTCGGGTATCATACAATGTACTGTACACGAAGCTGTGATCCAACACATTTCACCACCTCTATGATCGCGTCTTCTCCTTCTCCTTCTCCGCCTTGTCGCTCTTGAGTCCCTCCTGCCTTGCCTCCTCTTGCTTCCCCTCGACAGCCTTCTCCTTCAACGACTTCTCCACCTGCTCCACCGCCCTCTCAATCTCAATCTCCATCTCCGGCAGCTTGAAACTCTCAGCCAGCAGCTTCCCATTCCACTTCGGCAGCAGCATGACCTCCTCTTGATCGCCTTTACTCTGCGCAGCAACCTCGCTCTTCACTTGCTCGACATCCGCGTCCGCTGGCTCTGGCGCGTCTCGCGATTTCTCTCGCGAGGGGTGCATAAGTCCAGAAGTGTACGCTAGATCCAGTCGTCTCGAGGCTCGAGGTGTGACGAGATTCATCTCGAGTAGAACCTGCAATAGTCGCCCGCCAGCTTCGGCGCGGTAATGAGAGTAAGCTCGGAACAGTAAATAAAAGAACGGCAGGTTAGGTATCCTGTTCGACCATTAGCCTCCACTCCTTCTGCTGAACCCAACCTCACCAACAGAACATCAACTCACACCGGCACCAAAGCGAACGGCGCAACAACCGGCATCAACCCCACACTCCACCAAAGCTTCCTGCGATGCCACCCCTGCCTCTCCTTTGCAATCCTCCCCAGCGTCCCCATGACCTCCGCCTCCTTCACAAACCCCCCCGGAAACAACACCTCCATCTTCACATTCCCCTCTTCAACCTCTTTTCTCCGCTTCGCCGTCAGCGGTGGCACCGTCTTGAGTCCCCATTCCTCAAACGGTATTCGTCGGAAAAGTGAGTTGCCTGACGTGGTGACCCATTTCTGCCAGCCGGAGGTTTTCGTCTCCCAGGACGCCCAGCTCTCGGTCGCGCGTGTTATGGCGCGTTCTTGGAGGGGAGGTTTCTGGCCGGGAGCGAGGAGGGAGGGCACGCGTTCGCAGAAGATGAGGGTGCGGCGGGTGGAGATGGGAAGGAGGAAAAGGCGCATTGTTGCGCAGTCGAGCAGGTGAGAAGGACGGAAAGGTGGGGACTAGCTATCAGACATAGCGAGAGACTGTATAGATACCATGCTATGCGACTGATCGATGTTAGAGAAATGTATGAGATACGTGTAGGATTATAAGAAGTCAATGCTCAATAAAATGCAGGCTTCGGGAGAGAGCCTCAAACAATGACGTGAGAGCTTCACCACAAGTGGGAGTGGAATCTCTCCAGACGGTGAGAGCAATACTTGCGCATCTATCGCCGCAGCTGCGACACTGGATCTCGAAATGATCTGCCTTGGAGAGAGCCTATGTTTGTACTCCAGCAGAGAATCAAATGCGACGCGCTCCCCGTGGTAGACCAGCACAGTAGGGAGAGGAGCCACACAGTAGAGCCACTCAGAAGCCAAGCGCTCCATGCCCATACATGTAGTCTCTCACAAACATTCTTGACGTCCTTATGCAGCTATCGTCACAGCTGCAATAGTGAGAATTGAATTGAAGCATCAGTGAGAGTCAGCGACTTAGGGCAATACTCTCCGTGCACTGCTAGTATCTTAGCCCACTGTCTCAGCTGCCATGATACTACCACAGGAGCCAGTGCGTGGTCATTGAGAAGCATAATGTCATCCACATCTATCTAGGTACCCATGCCATGTCTACCATTCATGCCATTTGCCAGCGCCTCTCTCACCAACCGCGTGCTGGCGGCTGAGCTAATACCATGCGCGCTATGCCATCTATACTCGTTTCTGCCTCTCCGTTGAGAGACCGCTCCTTCAAGTACTCGCCTCAAGGTCAGGCATCTTCTCATCGCCTTCAGCAGTAGGAGCATCCTTCATCTCCTCATCCGCCGCCGGCGCTTCGGCCTTCTTCGCCTCAGCCTCAGCCTTCTTGGCCTCCTCTGCGGCTTTGCGATTGGCCTCGTCCTGCTCCCTCTTCTTGGCAGCCGCGGCCTCCTCCTTCTCCCGACGAGCATCGGCTTCTTCTTGCCGCTTGTCGTTGAATCGCTGGATGATGGGACCGGCGGAAGCCCGGAGCTCCTCTTGCTTGGCGATGTATTGCGCTTTTGTGGCGTCTTCGCCGTCGTCGTAGAGCCAGTCCTGTAGACATTATTAGTCACCTTGCAACAATACAAGGAGAACTTGTCGAACAACTTACCTCAAGCGTTTCGCACTTGGCCTTCACCTTCTCCTTCTCCTCTTCGCTCGCGAAGTCAGAGTATCCATTGCTGGAATATGGCTCGTCGATCTTGTTCCGCATGCCGTAGATCTCACTCTCCAACTCGTTCTTCTTGTCCTCCGTCTCAGCCACAAGCTTATCCTCCGACTGCATCTGCCCCTCAAGCTCGAAGTAGCGCTCTTTCACCTCTGGCGAGAGACTCGCAGTGCCAGCAGACAAGGAGAGATCGCCCTTGCGGACCTGCTTCTTGACCTTCTTGACCTTCGGTGCCTTGGCTTCGCCGTTCGTCTTCTCATCCGTCTCCATGGCTTCGCCCTCCTTCTTGGTCTCGTCCTTTGCCTCAGGGATGGGCTCTTCGATCTCCTGTTCCTCTACGAAGTACCCCTGCTCTACGTTGAGCACACCATGTAGATTGAGACGTGCTTTAAGCTTGCAGATCATGAAGTCGTCCTTTGCGTCCGCCTTTACACCCTTAACGCTGAACCGACCGATCCATGGGTTGATCCGTCCAGGTAGGGCATCAGGCTTCGCGTACTTCGCCTCGAGATCGAACGGTTGCTTGCGGTAGAACGTCAGAATCTTCGTCGAAGGCATGGCGTTACCCTTGTTGAACACCGTGAGCTGGGTGTCCTCATCGGGGATGTCCGGCGACTTCTCCCAGGTGAACTCGACTGGGTATTGAGCGATATCCTGCACGCTGAAGTCGCGGACACGGAAGACTGGCGAGAGGATAGCGCAGCTGAATGCACAGCCACGCGCGATAGCCTCGTCAGCGTTGAGTGTGTACGAAAGCGTCTTGTCCTTGAAGAAGTCGGCAATCGCGCGCTTGAGCGCAGGCACACGTGTGCAGCCTCCGACAAGCTCGACTACGTCAATGTCGTCCTGCGTAAGCTTGGCGTCTGCAAGTGCCTGCTCGAGAGGTCCTGTCGCACGCTCCAGAAGGGGCGCCACAAGCTCCTCCAGCTCCTCACGCTTGAGGAAACTCGACACATCGATGTCGTTCATCACCATCTCGATGTTGATCGGTGCTCCTGCGTTCGCACTCAAGATCTTCTTCATCTTCTCCACAGCCGCGGAGACGCGCACCTTCGCCTTGTCGTTCGAGTAGATATCGATCTTGTGCTTGTCCTGGAACACCTTCCGGAAATGATCCATGACCGCCTTATCGAAGTTCCTGCCACCGAAATGACGATCGCATGCTGTTGCTACGATCTTGAGCTCGCCTTTCTTGAACTCTGCGATCGAGCAGGTGTAGTTGCTGTGCCCAATATCGATAAATGCCACCCTCCTTGGCTTCTCCTCGGCAGTAGGTAGGTCCAACTTCGTTATACCGTAGCCGAGTGCAGTAGCAGTGGTCTCATTGATTAAACGGAGAATCTTCAACCCGGCGATATCCGCTGCATCCAGCAGACATCTGCGCTGCGCATCGGTGTACCAGGCTGGGCAAGCGATCACCATCTCATTTACAGCCAACTTGAGCTCCGCGCTCGCAGTCTGCTTGGCGCGAGTGAGGAACATGGCTGCCAGTTGCGCTGCAGTAAAATCCGTATCTTTACCCTGGTACTTGACACGTGCTCCCAATTGGCCATCCTTCTCGATCAAAGGTACTGAAAGGTAATCTTTCTCCATTTGAACGTCAGGGTCGTTGAGGGAACGCCCTGCAAGCCGTGTGAGAGATCCGACCGTGTTCTTGAGATTGGAGATCTCGAGAGATTTGGCGGTCTCTCCGAGGTATCTGCATTTTGGCCCGAAACCAACGAGTGAGGGTGTAGCACGGTTGGAGACCTCGTTCGCTATGACATCGACGCCCTTGTTGCGTGCAACTGCGATCACAGCATTTTGGGTGCCGAAGTCGAGCCCGACGACCGACATTGTGAAGGATTCGGTTCCCTGATGATGTGATTCGATTCTGCAATGATAGAGGGATTGATGCGCTCGGTCGGGTGGTGGAGTGGAAAGGTAAGATGTGTAAGGTAGCTACAGAGTGCAAGTAGGCGGTGTTTGCAGTGTAGTCGCTAAATTTTGACGAACACGCCAGAATTCACTAGAAGCTTTGCCCGACAATGCGACGTGCCTGCGCACGGATCATATGCACATGACTCGCGTCAATAATGTAACCAGAACCTCTAGTCGACACATCGTTGAAAACATTCCCTCGAGAATAATCCTCCAAGGACCAGCCGGCGTCGCGCTCTCCGCAGCTTGGTTCTCTGGCTTGTGCTCGCATTGACGAGGCTGCGGCAGTGATCAGGACAGCACAGCTCTCACTGAGAGCGAAACGAGCAGATGTCATTGCAGTCACAATGCTACTGTCATTCCGCTCCTGACTGCGCACTACGTCTAGTGGCATCAGTGAGAAGCTAGATCTCCGTATACAGCGGTTGCTTAGACGGTACAGAGGCTACCAGGCTGACGGTCTGCTGAACACTGTTGCCTCTCATGGAAGATAATAACGCCCACTGCACTCTCCTACGGTGGATCGCGATACTGACCGAGTCTCCACGAGCTCATTCGCATCGGTGCCGTCGCATTCTGTACAGGATCACAGGATGGTTCATTCCCCGTCTTTGCGGCGTCTGTTGTGGTGCATCTCTCCTGGCCAGGCTAGCAGACCAACGCAGCCGTACGCTTTACAGCCTAATACACAACCAAGTCCACCGGCGAAAACGGCGCCAAACATGTGGTAGTAGATACAATGAGGAGTGTTGATGATGTCGAAAAAGCTTATTGTATCACACCTTTAGTACATGTATGACTTGATTCCTGCTTACTGCACTTTATCTTGCTGCGACCCATAGGGCCAAGTTGGCACCTGGGCCATCCGAATTTCCTGCGCCGAAGAGCAGGTCATAGCACCGTCCAATCAGCGAACCCCATCCCGTCGCCACCTACTACCGATCCTTGTCCTCCAACACAAAGCTCGCTGCCGTCCATCCAAAGTTCCAGAACAGCCTGTACGCGACTTTGCGAACCTCCTGATGCTCGTAGTAAGACTTCGGGTGTGGTCTATGGAGCGAGATCATCGACTTGCCGTATTCGAAGCTCCAAGCAGACCCACGTTGCGGCTTGACCCTGCAACCAGCCTTGCGCATCGTCTTCACTAACAGAGACCACTCCAAGGACTTCTTACCCTGGTAATTGACCGTGCGGAAGATACCCTGGAGTACTGTGAAGCTGGCTTTGTTGATTGGTATGCGGTCAGGATAGTGCGGCTTAGTTGTAGGCTTCTTCTGAGGCAGTTTTGGCGGCGGCACATTCGACTTGTTGCCGACGGATGGCTGGGACTTGAGCTGCGCCGCAGAGTTCGTTATCTTCCGAGATGTAGAAGATGCTTGGTCAAGAAGAGTGTCGTTAACGCGCGGGACCGAAACAATGTCAGACGCCTCTGGAGTCGGGTACGAGATGGCATAGCACTGCGCGCGTTGACGTTCGACAACCGCGACATGCGATGGTTGAGTGTCTTAATCATTGTTCAGCTTCACAATGAGTTGTTTCTGTGTCAGGATCGTCGATGCTCTGTCAAGATCGTTTCTCACTTCGTCCCATAGCTCGCGAAGATTTTGACGTATCGGCACGGTCTTTTCGTAACATGCCATGTCCTTGGGTCCAGAAGGCCACACGACGCGGCCAAGATTTTCGAGCTGCAAGCCGACACGCTTTGTCGACTCGTCCGAGGCAAGCCGAGCAGGCACTGAGACTTTCATGTCTCGATGGAACGGGAAGCTGACCGTGTCGGTGCCGGACTTTGGGGCTATGGGTTGACCGATCTGGCAATACCGCACTGAAGTAGCGAGCTGGTCCGTAACCGCAAGGTCAGCCAACAAGCAACAAAGCCTCCCATCGATGTCGGCATTGTGATCCCTCGACGTCATCACAGTCTCAAATCGCCGGAACGCTCGCTCGATAACATTGCAGTCTTGAGTGGCTTCATGCTTAGCGAGCGCATCGATGAACGTGGCTTGCCAGTCCACTGCAGAGCGCTCCTTTGTCTTCGGATCATCGTACTTAGACTTGAGTAATACTGGACCTTGCGACTCGATAGAGTACGAGAAGTACTCGTGGAACGCTCGTGTAAAGGGTAGCTGCTGAGTGACACGTGTCCGCTGCATCGAAAGACAAAGTTCGGCCACTTGCAAGAGATAAGTGATTGCCCAATGGACGTGAGCTGACACACCCTGGCCGGGCTCTATGCAGAGTCCGCTCTTCCCAACCACCCGCAAGACCTGGGAGGTCTCGAGTTGCAAGCGACGCCAGATGAGCAGGTTCTCGGACCAGTCACTGAGGAACATACGAGCGATGATAATTGATTGCTGTCCGACCGGCACTTGACCCTCGTCGATCGCGGCGTCGGCCTTGAGACGGCTGACGTAGTGTTGCATGTAGGAAGGGTCGGTTTGCATCATCTTGATCTCGTCCAGCAGACCCTGGACTTGGCCATCGATCGTGGCAGCAAACTCGGCGAGGTCGAGAACCGGCGGCGAGGAAGTGCATTGCTCAAAGTATGAGCCTGATGGGGTGACAACGTCGTGGTCCCGAAACCCATTTGCAGCTAGCGCGGTCCACTCCTTACAGTCGGAAGGTTTCGCATTTGCCACAATGGCTTTGCACGCGAAGCGTAAGGTCTGCATGATCTTATACTGGTTGTGTGCGGTGGAAAGTCCATATCTATAAGCAGCGATCGTCCAGGTACCAGCGAGATTGGCGTCGTCTTCAGCCTTCTGACAGTAATGTGGTCCACACAGATGGAGATAGAGGTCACTCCACAGCAGAGGCGGTGGATCTAGGTGGTCGTCGTCGTCGTCAATCTGTTGCCGACAATCGAACGCTGCCTGTGCGTGGTCAGTAATGTGAGCACGCAGGCGTCGAGGACATCGAACTTACCCATCTGGACGGCGGATTATTTGCCCTGACATCGAGCAAGCGAAGGAAGGTGCTGGCATCCCGGTATAGTGCTTCGTCATGAAGCCAGTCGGGCCCATTGTGAGTGGTCTTGTTCAGGTGCGCCAATTGCTGATCTACGATGGGCGATGTCACGCGCGCTTGTGATGTCGCAACGCGCGCCCAAGCCGTGCACAAAACGTCGCGCCGCTTCTCTACTGGCCATTCCATCCATCGAGCCGCCATGGTATCGCCGAAGACATGGATGTTCTCGAGTATGGTCTGCCGTGGCGTTTCGATAGCTTGCAGCACTTGTTGGATGCTTTGCAGTGCGTGATCTGGTCGGACCTCAACCAGATGCCGCTGAATAGGAGGTCGAGTTGATTCTAGTATAGATAGCGAGTGGTACAACGAGAGGACATGAACGTGGGACGCGCTGTCTGGACGTCGGTCGTCTTCCGCTGGCCGCAGACCGGCCATGACGATATGACCGTGACTCTGGAGCTGCAACAAAGGTGCTGTGCAAACAGTTGCGATGTCTTGCCGTCGAACTTGATGAAAGAGTGGCTAAACACGAGAAAGAACTTACAATAGAGACAAGGCAGCCACTTCATGGCGGGTAAGTGGG
The DNA here is from genome assembly GCA_002077065.1 of Cryoendolithus antarcticus. Lineage (NCBI taxonomy): Eukaryota > Fungi > Ascomycota > Dothideomycetes > Cladosporiales > Cladosporiaceae > Cryoendolithus > Cryoendolithus antarcticus. The sequence goes on along the minus strand of NAJO01000050.1, from coordinate 134,950 downwards.
AACTAGCCTGGCCAAGTCTAGCGCAGCGGGAAGTCCCCTTTCCTGAAGTGAAGTTCAGACAATGTTCAGACAATGTTCAGTCACGTGTCTTTGACGATTGCTCTGAACGTTGTTCGGGCACAGGATGTTCTTTCTTTGGAATCGAGATCTCGTGGAGCCTGTAGCTTTCTGGCGTGGCTCGAAAGGATGTCGATAGCCACGCAGCTCGAGCTTGACCGTGTGCAAGTCTGGTACATTGCACCGGTGGCAGGCGTAAGGTACTCGCACTTCAAATGCTCACGTCGTGCTGAAACGCCGCTGCTGTCCCCTGTAGCGCAAGGAGACAGAAATTGTGCTGCTGCTATTGCGGCGGATCGAAGACCGCTAAGTTCCAGCATATTGCCGCATCGCGTAGCGTGTCGATGTGGTCTGGCCCGTCTGGAGTTTTCTATTGCTGAGTCCAGCGATCCGCACAATACAACAAGCCTTATATCTGGTCCAGGTGATCAGCTATTTCACGCAGTAGATACAAGAGCAGGCCGAGTATAGGATTTACTCTGCACATGGCACAAAGAACAAGATGATTCTTTGTCAATGCCGGCTGTGACTCAAGGATGTATCAGCCCAGATGCTGTGACTTGGTCAACACTGATAGGCTTAGCATAGCGAATCCTGAGCACGTTCACCGAGATGAGACGATGCCGTGATTAATTGTCTAATATATGGGAAACGAGGAGAAAGGTGACCAGGATGAAGTCAGGAAAGAGATGATGAGGCTTTTCACGTGCTGCGGCTCCCCGGCGTCCCATGATCCTTGATGTTTTGAACTGTTGATGCTCTTGTGATGGGCTTCGAGGATTGCTACCATTCGGACCTGTGGCACAACGGTAGCGCGTCTGCTTACAATGCGGGTTTCCAGAAGATTACCCGTTCAAGTCGGGTCGGGTCTTCTATGTCTTTTGACGTTGAAGAGTCGTTGCTATTCTCGAGCAGCTATTTTGCGCAAGCAAGGAGCCAGCGGATTGCGTGAAGGTGTAGAACCGTGCCGGCGGTATCACTGCCAATGCGGTGAGCCGGGTGCAACGCTTCATTCTGTGCATTTCGCGTGGGAGAGATGCATCGTTGCCTTTGAAGTGTGCGCAGAGGAAGTGAAGAGGGAGGTGAAGTGTGAAAAGGAACGAGGCTCTGCCACAACAGCGGCAATCTCCCCGACTTCCCCGCGACTCCACAAATGCATGGCAGATCGTGGCGCAGATCTCACATCGTCCCGGCAGCGAGCCGACAACTTCGTCGCCAATGTCATGTCGGTCTTTCCAACGCGACATTGCTGGCAGGTTAGGGCCGCTGGGCTTTCGTTATAGTCTTCCAACAGGATACTAGGATCGCTCCCGCTGTGCGCCACTCGCACGCTTATTGGACGTGCCACTACACGGGAGGACTGAGGCATCACTCGAGCCAGGCACTTCCACTTCGGCACGAGACTTCCAAGGCAGTCCACCAGGCTTCGGCCTGCCCCAGGCCACGATGCCCGAGATGGCTCAACGCGCCTCCTCCTCGGCCACAGCCTCCCCAGAGACCGACGAAAGGGACCCACACATCCCTTCCTCGATACCCCCATGGGTCCACATCTCCTCCTCCGACTCAACACCCTTCCTCCCCCAGCCCTCTCGGCCAAACACACGCCACTACAAGCCTCCACCCTCCCACTATAAACCCGGCCGAAAATGGGACGGCTACCGCACAGCCGAGCCGGCACTGCTCAGCGCACCCATAGCAGAGCACCAAGTGCGCTGGGCGGGGTTCATGGACAGTGGGCCGAATCCTGGGGTGCGAGAGGAGGAGGGGAGATCGATGGGCGCGCAGTGGATGGCGGATAATGTTCCCATCACTACGCGGGCGTGGGAGGCAGAGGACGAGGCGAGAGCGGATATGCCGGAGACGTTGACGGGGTGGTGGCTGTTTAGTCCGGAGAGGCAGGAACGGACTGTGCGGTTGTTCTGGGTGTGTCGTGTCCCTGATCGCAAGTTCCACGTCACGTTGACTAACATGGGGTCCAGAGATTACTCCTGAAGAACCCCTTCATCCCCCTCCTTTTCCGCCTAACCTGCCTCGCCTTCGCAGGCGCCTCCCTAGGTCTCGCAGGCACGATCTATCGAGCCGTATACAACGTCAACCACGATGCGATAGCCGACAATCAGTGCGCCACCCGAGCCTCAACCTACATGGCACTCATAGTAGGCGCCGTCGCCGTGCCCTACATTGGCTACGTGACGTGGGACGAGTATATGTCAAAGCCGTGCATTCCCCTACTCTCTACCCTGAGCCGTTCCGATACTAACGCAATGTCAGTCTCGGTCTCCGCTCCGCTGTCGCCAAAACACTGCTCCTCCTCTGCGACCTCTACTTCATCGTTTTCTCCGCTTCAAACTTATCCCTCGCTTTCGATGCGCTAGACGACCATCGATGGGCCTGCTTCGACGACGGCTACGATGCCAATGTTGCCGGTGTCGGCGCCACGTGCCCAAATAACCCGTCGATATGCTCACGACAGCGAGCCTTGAGTGGTGTATTACTGATTAGTCTGGTGGCGTGGTTAGCGACATTCAGCGTGAGCGTTATGAGGGTTGTCGAGAAACTACGGTGATGATGGATACGAAGTGGGAAAATTTGTGGGATTTAGCGAAGGTGTTTACTGGCTGCATTTGATCGTATGATGAGACGATCGTGGGAAGGAACGGCCACAGCTTGGTCGATATGTACAGAGTCTATGACTGCATAGCAGCATCCCAGCAATACCCTCACTTCCACATCTCCCAACATTTCGACACCACCTGATCGAGATTCTCATCCTCAAGGCCAAGCAACTTCATAGCAAAGTCCTGCTTCTTCGTCCAGTCACTCTCAAGCGCCCCTAGCATGAACACCAAATTCTCAATCGCCTCCTTGTCGCCCTCATCTCGCTTCCTCACCCACGTCTTCTCATACTCTGTCGGATCGAAAGTTTCCACGTCCCACTGCTTGCCGCTGGCCTTCTCGAATGACTTCAGGATCTCACTCTGCGTCACATTGAAGCTCTGCACATACACCACACGGTTCTTCGTCTCATCTAGCGTCCCCAGTACCTTCACCGTGGCTTCGCCCACGCGGGACAGCGTAGAGTAAGAACTCCTCACATCTCCCTTTCCCAACACCTCCGCCTTGCAGTCTTTCGGGTATAGATGTAGGAACTCGGCCCGCCAGTCGAAAAAGTGACCGCCTACTACCGCCGTCCAACTAAAGCTTTCGTGCTTCTCCGCTAGCTCTGTTAGGTAGCTACGGAGTTGAGTCTTGGCGCCGAAGAGAGGGACGAGTTCCTGTGCGTGTGCAGATGCTGAGTCACAGCTCCCGAAATCCGCTGGGATGAGTCTCTGCACGCCGGCTGCAATAGCTGCATCAGCGAGGCGTCTCTGTAGATCGACTTGCGTTCCTTTTATCGTTATGACGAGAGCGTCTTGCCCGCGCAGTAGAGGCGTGAGATCGGACACGGTGAATGCTTCGTCCACTTTCGCCACCTTCACGTTCGAGGGGTAATTGTCTGGTGACGAGGAGTTGGCTCTCTTCAGCACTGTGATTTCGAAATTGGCATGCAGGAGTGCCGTTAAGATAGCAGGACCTAGCTCGCCATCCGCGCCGAGAAGCGTGACTCTCTTGATGGCCATTCTGACGGACAAGGCTGACCGAGCCGTGTTATGAGAGCGCAATAATGTCCCAGAGATGGTAGGAGAGACACTCCAGAGATTGCTCTGAGCCTGGTAGACGCGGCGAAGCACTACCCAGATCAGCGAGTAGATTTCGAGAAGATCGGAAGAGAGCGGCCAATTGAGCTCCAAGGTGACTGCAGAATGATACGGATTTGTAGTCGAGGAATCACGGTCTGCAGCCTGACAAGTTAGCGTCGTTGATGTTTGTCGGTTTGAGTTGTGTCTACAAGACTCGCGGGCACTCGGTCGGGCGAAGAGGATGACTAGATGTCAAGTCGCGACTATCATTCCGGGCTTGTCACTATGCTGCCAAACAAATGAGGTGAATTATGATTCGTCTAACGTCTAGCGAACCCACAAATGCGGTAGCACGGCAAGGGTACCACGTGGGCTACGCATGCCTTGCAGCAGAAAGCAGGGATCGTTCCTTAGCGCTATGCAGTGAGAGACCAGTCAAAGACGACTGTAGAGCGAGGCTGGCGTCGGGTATAAGCACATGCAGAGCTGCAGTAGCTTTAGGTAGGTTGTCACACAACATGGCAGGTCTCCCATTATCGGCATGGTGTGGGAGGCCAATCAACGAAGACACTGTTCCGTAACGTCATTTCCACAAGTACGTGGACGAGGAAAGACGAATCGTTCTTACAATTATCCCTATCTGTCGATTCAGTACCATCATGCCGTTACCATCCGCCCAATGATTCTCCCGTCACAAACTGAATACAGACATCGTGCAACCTCGCTACCGGCAGGATCCCTTGATCCTCACATGAAGCACGGCGTCAGTGACTCCAGCTAGACCTTTTTTTCAAGGGCTGCATCTCATACTCGGCGACCTGATTTTCGTAATTAGGCAGCAGGGATCTCAATCTGCTCCAATAATTCATGTTGTCAGCCGACAAGCGTGGCGATTGGGTGCCACCAGGGGTCTCCGCACTATGGTCATCGACCGATGTTTGTCGTGTACTTGCGTTCGCTGTATAGCCACTGAGCGAGGTGGTCCTTCGACGAAGTGGACTCGCTAAGGACGCTGGGCTGGCTGTGCCGGGCTGCGATTGCGATGCATTGTCTGGACCAGGGACAACCGGCGCTGGATCCTTGATCAGTACAGGTGCAAATGTGGCCATGGTGCCGCTTGACAACTCGGCAGGGTCAGACTTGTTGACTATGTCTCCGATCTCGGAGTGCTGGCGGTTGTCATCGAGCGTTGGAGCGATGGCTTGTTCCGTCCTGACTGATAGCTCGGCATGCTTGGGTGGACATCTCAACGGACCTTTGCCTTTGTTCTGAGATATGCCATCCGCAGTATACTGTGAGGCAGAACTCGAGCTCTCAGCTTCTCGCTGGGTCTCCTCAATGGGATTGAAACTTGGTGTCGCCGTCTGCGTACTAGCATCTTTATACTCTCCTTTGGCTTGCCGCCGCAGCTGGTCTAGCTCGAATGGATGCTTCGCAGCTTTGCGGTCCTCTTCCGCCCTCCGATGGGCAACGTCAAGTATGTGAATCTCTTCCTTCCTCGCGTCCTCCTTCTGCGCCAAGGCGAGGCTCTGCTGCGCAATCAGAAGAGAGTCGTGAGCAGTCACGGCGTTGGCTTCAGCGACTAGGGTAGCCTGCATAGCAGCCGCAGCGCTCTGCTCAGCAGCTGCGGCCAAGCGCTCGGCAGTGACAGCATTTCTTGTGTTCGCAAGTGCACTCACTCTGGCAGCCTCCGCCGCTATGCGAGCGTATTTCATTGTGGCCAAGCCAAAAAGCACGCTGGCAGCCACAGTGCTAGACTGCAACGCTATCTGTGCGCCAGGAGGGATGGTTGAGGCTGCGGCCTGAGCTGCAGGTAAGGCGGCTAGCATCTGCCCGTACCAGCCGTCGAAAGTCGCTGACTCTGGCAATGGTCCCACGTCTTGTGCAAAGTTGGAATCGACTCGCTCGCTGCCACCGTGAGCTCTTGGCACGTCCAATGTAGGCGCAGTCGCCACTACCGGACGAGCTGGCGTGCTCGACAGAGCTTCGATGTGGCTGGTTCCGGTCAGTGCTGAGGCGGCGTCTACATCTTCCACCTGACGATATGGCGGCGGGGCCATGTCTGCAGCAGAAGGTGCTCCAGATTGCTGAACAGCGCTTGCCTGTCTTTCAGTACTGGCGTGGTCCTGCTCTGTGACCAATGACAGCGTATTGGTGGGGGCGGACATCGCTAGACGTGAGCTTGTGACTGTAGTCTCCATAGCATTGTTCAGGCTCCGCAACGAAGCCAGAATACGATGTAGATCATCGAAGATGGCCTGCTGTTGTTGACGGCTGGTATAATTCTCAAACTTTTGTCGGTTTCCTGACAGGGACGCAATCTGGTGTCGATGTATACACACGAGGTCGATTCCAGGATCGATGAACTCGGTGCATACTTGTTTGAAGCGCTGCAACAGTCTGCCAAGGGTTTCCTTTTGTGGTTCTGAGAGAGCGGAACCCTGCTGCATTTCCTGACTCCAGCGGCTGCGACAGACTAGCTCGGCGTCGTATTCAGCGCGGATTTGCGCGAGTAATTCCTGGGTGCCTTTAGTCCAGCTTCGAAGTTTTTGCGCCTGCGATAGCATGGTATCGGGCAGTGTCATGATGCTAGCCGGATTCATGGTGCGTGACCTATCCTACTTGTTGTCTTGTCGCGGTTACTCTAGAGCGGCTGCTGTAGTAGTGCGATAAGTAACGCAGGTGGACAGGAAAAAGTGATTCGAAGAAACGAAGGACGTGAAGAGGATTTCTTCTCGTCCATCATGTGACTTACTGTACAAGTGAGGCCGTGTGGATCAAGGGGGTGTTTCAGGAGGCGGGAATCAGGTCATCCGCCGCTCTGCATGTGTGATTCGTACCTTCCATACTTTGACAACCTGATCACATGTCTGCGACAGGCTAGTTCGCGGAACAATTGATTGTATGTGGTTCATCAACGTGTTAATCGAGCTCCAATGCCTCCTCCTTGGGCGTGGTGAGTCGATTTCCAAGACCGCAAAGTTCGGTGAGGTCACGTGAGCGCCAATGGTCAAGCATTCAGCAGAAGGCGCGCAAACTCTAGTAGTCGAGCGCGCTGCTATGTGTCACGGCGCGGTAACTGAACACCGGAATTCCTGTTAACGGAGAGAGGGCAGACTATGACTTTGCGTCCAAGTGATTTTGATGGAAGTAAAGACATCTCGTCGATAAATCTTGCCGTCTACCTGTACAGCGTATGCAACCACGCTACCATCATATCATCTCATCAATCGTTCAAGGCATATCACTCACGCCCTCTTCTCTCACTCAAGTGTAACTCCTCATAGCCTCCACATACCCCACACCCCCCCTCAAATCCCGCTCAAAACTCTCCGCAACCTCCAACACCCTGCCAATCTGCTCCATCCCCAGCACGCCCTCCTCATTCAGCGCAAGTGCCTGCGCAGTCCTAACCACATTCTTAATTTGCCTACCATTCAAGCGATGTCTCGCAAGCGCATCGAGCTCCTTATCTCCGAACTCCGCGACCTTAGTGCCAGGCTGAGCTCGGCACTTGTCCAAAAACATGGCCCAAACGCTGCGCTTAGCTTTGGATGTGAGGTCGCCGTAGCGCAACGCAACGTGGATGCGAGATTGAAAGGCGTCGTCGAAGGTTTCGACGCGGTTGGTGGTTAGGAAGAGGATGCCTTGGAAGTACTCTAGTAGGCGCAGGAAGATCGAGACGAGAGCGTTGCGGTGGATGTCGTGGACTTCGCGTTTCTCGAGAAAGACGTCTGCTTCGTCTAGGAGGAGAACGGCGCCCCAGGAATGCGCGATGTCGAGGATCTTTTGGAGTTCGAGTTCGAGTTTCGCTGGGTCTGTGCCGAGCTCGCCGGCCGAGACCATGTAGAGGGGGCATTTGAGGAGTTCCGAGATGCCTTCGGCTGTGAGGGTTTTGCCTGTGCCTGGTGGGCCGTGGAGGACGGCGACGAGACCTTTGCCTTTACCTTGCACGACGTCGTCGATTGTCTTTGCAGCGTGGAATTTATGGCTCTCGACCAGAGCGCGGACGATGGACTTCTGGTTTGGCGGCAGGACAAGGGACGAGAACGCCGCTTCATTGTACTCGATATCTCTGATACCCGAGAGGGAGAACTCGAGCCAGAGCTTCTCGTTGAAGGCGAATCCCAGCACGACGGGAGATGTGAGGAGTAGGTCTTCATCAGTGTAGACTGGAGCTTTGCCGACTTGGGTCATGGCTGTGACAGTGTTGGGACGGACTATCGCGCCATCTTCGTCGACTTCTACTTCGACCATGTGGTACTCTTCGCCGACTTTGACCATGCGGCACTTCTTCTTGGCCGAAAGGTCGTCGCCACCGGCCTGAGCTTGGTCGTCATCCGAGCCGGAGCCGCAGCAGCAGTCGTCGGAGTCTTCCTCGTCATCGGAGAAGACTTCGTCGTCCTCATGCGGTTTGATGGAGGAGATTGAGTAGTTTGGGTTGATGCGGCGGAATGTTTGCGGGTCGATCATGACGCGGCCGTTGATGTTGATCTTGACGATCTGATTCTTCTTCTTTTTATGGAAGGCGAGACCTTTGTGGAAGCGGTACGCCATGCCTTCGAGGCTCGTAAAGTGTCGGCCGCGCTCGATGATCATCTTCTTGACACCCTCTGGGTCTTGATGATATTTCAATGGATACGTGGCGAGACTGGTGATCTTGCGAGGTCCTTTGAACTCTTCCACAGCAGCCTCGTATTCGCCATAGCCGAAGTTCTTGCCGTCGTATTCGAGGTATCTACCCTCGACTGCGTACCACTCACCTCGGGTCATGGACTTGAGCTTGTTGGCGTGCTCAACCTTGAAGCACCGCGGCTCTTCCCAAGATCCATAACAGGATGAGATGGCGATCTCATTAGGCTTGTAAAGTGCCCAGAGCAACTCGAAGGTGATATTTCCTGCTGCGATAAGCGGATAGAGAGTCTTCTTGATGACACTGTAGTCCTCGTCGATGTAAGCCACGAGGGTCTTGACCGTCTTGCGTTGCGACTCCAGCTTCTTGGCAGCCTTACGCTTTTTCTCAGCCTTGATCTTGGCCTTCAGCGTCTTCTTGTAGTAGGCTCGCAGCTCCTCGAGATACAGGAAGAGCAAGTTGGGATCGATGGTAGGCTCCTCGGCTTCCAAACTGACTCGCTTGCAATCTTTCATAACCTCTGAGAGTGCTGCACGCAGTGCTTTCGCTTTGATGTCGATAAGTGTGCACACGAACTCGTTCTCGTAATTAAACGTCCGCCGGACAAGGAAGGCATAGTCAGCATACTCACTCTCGTCTCTACCGGAGCTCTCCCGCAGCGTCCACTCGTGTCTTGTAGTGTCCCAAAGCTGGTCGACCTTCTTGAACGGCAGGCTCTTGTCCTTGCCGGTCTTCTCCTTAGTCTTCTTGGTTTTGTGAAGCTTGAGTTCGTCGATCTGGGCTTGAAGCGTCTGTATACTCGTTTGTCGGGATTCACCACCATCGTTATCTTCCGACGCTGAAGAAGCGACTTTCTCCTTTTTCGACTTCTTGGCGACTTTCTTGGATGCCTTCTTCGCGGCAGACTTTTTCTTCTTCTTAGACCTCTCGTCCTCAGATGAGCTGTTACTGTCCTCTGACTCAGACTGCTCCGACGCCTCCGACTCTGAGCTCTCCTCACTACTTGACTCTACCTTCTTGGTCTTGCGATGCTTCTTGTCCTTGGACTTGCGCTTCTTGCTCCGTATCTTGGCGGCCTCATCGTCGCTAGACGACTCGTCACTCGACGACTCAGCTTCGATAGAGCTACTGTCAGAGCTCGACGACTCCTCGGCAGGCTTCTTCCGTGATTTGCGTTTCTTATCCTGCTTCGTTGACGTCTGCTTCGTCTTGTGCTTGTGATTTTTGCACTTCGCCTTCTTCGAAGCAGTCTTGTCGGATTTGGATGCCTCGGCGTCTGCCGATTTATCTGCAGCTGGCTTGGCTGCCTCTGTCGCGACCTCTTCCTGCCTCTCACTTGCCGTCGCCGCGGATCCTGTGGTAGTGTCCGCCATGCTGTCACCAGTTCTGTGTGTGCGTCGTCCGAGGGAGCTCGACGATGTGCTGGAGACGGATGACGCCGGAGTGTGTATGGCAGAGTCGCCTAGAGGAGTTGATGTAGTGTCGTTCCCAGATAGCTGATTCACTGGTAGCTCGTTCATTGATGCCTCAGAAGCTTGCTAGTGATCAATGAGATGGGCCGTAGTAGCAAAGAATGTGGATCTAGAAGATGCGTTCTTGGTCTGGAGTGATGCTTTGAGGGATGGATGATGCTAGGCTATGTCAACATGCAAGATAGCAGATAGCATTATATGTACGTGTACGAGACTCGATCAGCTTCATACGAAGCATAGACGAGAGCTGCCTACGCTAAAGCACGCCGCTGTACAGATGCGGAGACACCGGTGTGCGGCTAGCGATGACTGCAATGCTGTCGAGCCTCAGCCGTGGCACGCTGGAGCCAATAATGAGGCTGCTAGGTCACTTCTGCCTCACTCAACCTGCAGATGGGCATAGATGAGTCGACACCGAGAGCTGATGTGTTCATGCAGCTATCCCCACTTCGGGGCGTGCGCCACAGGGCGCAGTTGCTGCAACTCTGTGAGGCGGATTTTCAGGCATCTTAGAACATGGATGCGTTGTGGTCAGCTGCGCCGCAAGTCTGACACGCGATGCCGGTACATCAACGAAAGAAGGGAGGACATTGGAAGGTGTGCTAGGAATGGGAAGATACCATGTGGAGCCTACAGTGAGAATGCATCGGCAACGGGCGATCCCGAGACGTCGACCTCACCTCAAGATCTCCTCGTTCTCTCACAGCCGGGTACAAACCCTCAAACCGAATCTGATCGCATCGCGCGTGCCATGTGCGGGATCGTGAACGTCCATTACGCTGCGCCGCTCAACGGCGAAGATGCGACGAAGTGGGCTACCATTCTCCTTCAAGTGCGAGACAGTGACTCCGAGTCGTCTCCCACGATCGCGATGCTGAGAACGGCGATATCATGATCGATATGGCCGTACCCTATCGTTGCTACGTCGAAGTACGAAGTGAGATCAGCATGCATGGCAGATTCTGCGACAACGTCTACGATATCTCTCAATGTCTATCTGAAGAGACCAGCCTCGCGGTCCCGTTGAAAGTCGCTGTGGCAGCCATAAAGACCCATTGTCTTGGGAACAGGCTTAGGTCGACGCGGCAATCAGCCCCAGAAGGTACGGTCACACCGTGGCCTTCCTAGTAGCACCGTTTCTCTGGTGTGACTGCACCAGACCCCTTTCCACCATGCGGCATCAGGAATGCTGACACTGTTCATTCACGCTCCCTCTAGCTGTGACCATCGACAAGCCAGGCCGTGCAATTCGCGACCTCGCTCCGCACTTACACTGCCCATCTCCAGCTCCAGGCTTGTCATTACGACCGGTAGCTTTCGACACTGAATTACGCGACCTTATCCCGTTCATCTGCAGCACATCGACCAGTATTTCACTGCTACATTGAAGCTGCCACCTTCATGTCAAAGATGTGAAGCTCTGCACAAGGGTTAGCCAGTCCGGTATTTACGCTTTATTAGCCAGTGACGAGATGAGACTCGCGGCTAGCTTTCTTCTACTCACCATTGATGCTGTGCGCATCTCAGCAGCGGCGTACTCCATCGATTGGGATGGGCACAGAGTCTGGCATACTGGTTGCAGCTCGGACAGTGCGTGCAGATGCCGCAAAAGTTGCGAGGTGGCAGCGGTATAGCTGGTTGCGCGGCGTTCGAGGGCTTGATTTTGGCAGCTCTAGGTTGATGACCCTGGAGTGCTCGACGTCGGTCTTGTGATTCTTGTTCACGAGGTTGGCGTGCTTGACGCCGCTCTTCGTATGACGAAGCGCCATTCGCGCGCGAAGAGGTCCCATCACCAAGGTTAGTAAAAACTGATCCAGATCGAGATGCTCTCCTGCCATCGTCAAATCGCCCTTCGAGAGGATACGTATGCGATGCTCCAGGCTCTCTGTTAGTCTTGTTCGAGTATTCCATTGCCGTTATGAGGTGCAGAGATGTCAGCGATATGACCTGATCCTCGACGAGTATAGCAGATTGTCTAGAAGACTAACTATAGGCACGAACTGGAATTGCGGCAGTAAATATCCGAGCTATGCGCCGGTTGAGATAGTAAAATAAATGGACCGGTGAGCTTATCGTCTCATTGCTCCTGCGAGCGGCAGCATCGTGTGACCGATGCGTTGGTGATGGGTACCATTGCATGAAGTGGCGTCTGAGCTAGTAGAGTAGAGTCCGAGATCTAATTGGTCCATTTCATGCAGCCTTGCAGGCGGACCAGCTGTACCAGATACCATACAGCTTTGTTCGACACCTGGAACAGCTACACTAACCCAGTCACTACTTTCAATCCACAGCTCCAACCTTTACTTTCCACGTTCGATGGCATACCTCGGCGTGCCAACGCCCGTGCCTACGCCTGTGACTACGCCCGTGGCCGCCGCTCTCTACGGAGTAATGCGAGATGATGCAAGTCACGCGCATTAGATGCTTATAGAGTTGCGGCTCTTGCTGAATGATCGATAGCCACCATCTCTTCACGACAATGTCAAAATCGCGTACAGCAAGCTCAAACTTGGAGAAAAGGCTAGCAAGGCATGGAAATACCATGGCTATCCAGCGTACGCTCGCCACTTGGGCTCTGCACACGACTTCCTGCTCTTCCGTCGATTTGGGGACACGCAAATTCGCTGTCTGCTATACCTTCAGCATCAGATCGCAACTCTGGAGCGAAAGCTGCATGCTTGGGACCGCTATGGGATGGAGGAGCCGTCGGATGTCTTGCTATGCTCCAGCCTCGACTATGATCCCATACTAGAGCGAAGGAAGATCCTGGAGAATCTGATCGGCCGGTTCCAGGAGTACGGTACGAAATTGCTGCGCAATCTACCTCTTGTAATGCGCCGGGCACTGATCATATGAACCTCGAACAGACGATCTACTGATTGCATTCAGCACAGTCCGTGGCCTCCCGCGTGCGACCCCTCATCATGTGACACAACTGCAGCGCTGGCACGATCAATACCCTAATGCGATCGAGGAGACCGAGAGACATGACCTTGGCCACGAGGACGACATGATCCAGCTCATTCCCCGCCCGACTTCATTATTTGCACACGTCCTGACGAAGATCCCGCTTCTACAGCGAGTCTTCCGGAAAGTGCAGCGAGCAGATCATGACGACAAAAGTATCGCCACTTACTGGTCCGATACTGCTCTGAACAGCTTTGCCACCTTACTGACATTGCTGGCTGGTCTTGACATGCTACTTGGGTCTTGCTGGTGGTTGGACCACATTCCAGAGAATGCCTCTCGGCTTGGGTTGATTTCCGGGTCCGTCACTGTGTTCGCCCTTGGTCTTTGGGGTGCTATGGGTAATCGCCCGGCCGAAGTCTTGATCGGTACTGCTACATACACGGCGATCCTGGTGATTTATCTCTCGCATTGAGGACATGAATTTTGGCACACGCAGTGGCGTCTAGATAGATGACTGTAAGCTGGGATGATACTTGATGCGTCGGGTTGCTAAGAAGCGAAGGGCCGCATTATTAGGCCACGCAGCCACTCGTCCACGTCAACAGCTATGACAGCACATCCGCACTGTGCGCTGTGAGCTGGTATTCTCTTTCTCCAGTACCATCTCTCACATGAAGGTTCAACGTCATTGATAGCGGCACTGCAGCGTTCCAGTCCTGTGGGAAAGAGGAGGTGCTATTGTGTGATGGAACGAAGTGATAGCTAGTATTGGGAGATTTAGGCGGTTACGACCGCCAGCACCGTTGCTGTACTTAGCTGTCCGATGTTTCCGAATGCGCTATATCATTACTTGCATAATGAAGAGCCCGTAGTAGGCATACTGGTACCTTGGTAGCAGTCCAGTGCCACGATGTGCCGAAAGGAATTCAAGTGCATAGCAGGGCAGTCTCCGTACAGCTTGAGCGCGAAACATGCTGCGATATACTGCACTGGTGATGGCAATGGCCATGTAGTGCATCGACGAGAACAATGAGCGGGTCAACACCTGTGCTGCCGAAATGAATGCCATATTGATGGGCATGCAAGGCATGGAGTGAGGAGCCCGATGGTCGGCGACGGGCGATCCCGAGACGCCGAACTCATATCCGTGTTTCGCAGCTCTAATGCATCTCAGTGGCTGGTACACGTCGCTTATAGTATTACACTGTGCGTCGCGACACCCTTCACGCCAACGCGATGCCTGTGAGCGCGAGCAAGGAACGTGACTTGCTCAGTCGATATCACCTGACGAATCCATATCCAAATGAGTGGCCGCAGCCTCTCCACGGTGAAGATGACAGCGATTCCGATTCCGGGAGTGATGTACAGCAGCCCAAGCACCGCAACGGAAATGTGAGAGAGTCACGGCTTTCGGCTACATACAAGTCTATCGACCGGCATGCGAGTCTACGCTCCTTGGGCCTATCTGGCACTCAGAAGACAGCCGGTGGGGTGGACAGTCTCGTGCAGAAAGATGAGCCAGATCCGCTGGGCATGGCGCCTAGCGTGGCAGCAGAACTGCGGCGGAGAGGGCTACCAGTGGACGAGGATGGCTTGCGGAACCAGTTCATGCTATCGAGCACCAGCTTCTCTCCACAGCTGTTCCTAGCCCAGGTACACCAGGATGCGAGTACACAGGAGCTCCTCCAGGGCCTGGACTTCCTGAGTCGGAGCATCGAGCAGAAGAGCGCGTCCTTGAAGGTCTTGGTAGAGAGCAACTTCGAGAAGTTCGTACGTGCTAAGGCCACTATCGATAACGTCTACACCGAGATGCGTACACAGGGTGCAGAACCTCTGGAGCCAACTACAGGCCGTAGGCCGCATTCTCGGCAGACCAGCAAGGGCCAGAGTCATTTCAGGAATTCGAGTAATCCCTTTAGCCCCGCGAATAAGCCTCTACCAAGCGACAAGAAGAAGAACGCCCTGACAAAGGAGAGCGAGTATGGTGTGCAAGGTATCAAAGCACCGTTGACGGAGGTCGCAATCAAGGCCGAAGAGGTCTGGGGACCTGCTCTGGGGGGTAGAGAACGCGAGGAGGGGTTGAAATCCATACTTGGTTCCATGGAGCAACACAGAGAAGTGTTCAGGCTCAGTGGGAGCGTCTTCGAGGCTATTCGAAAGAATGACTACGAGACTGTGATAGCAGATTGTCGACTTGCGAAGAAGTACGCCAACGAGGCGCGCACTATCGCGGACTATGCACGATCGAATAACGCATCCTTGTCTGAGCAGGAAGTCAGTCAAATCATACTAACGGCACGTATGTGGCATGACGTGTCAGCGCAAGTCGAAACGTTCAAACGCGACGTGTGGCGCCGGTTGAAGACGAGTCACGGTCGGAAACCAAAGGCTGTGGCTGATGACACTGACAAAGAGCTCCACATGGAGCTCATTGGAGTTCTACTGCAGCTCGGTGTTGATGAGAACCCGATTTGGCAGTGGCTGAACAGTCGTTCTTTGTATCTGAAAGACAAGATAGCGCGATCTTTCGAGAGAAGTCGTATCGAAGTTGAGATCCTACGACGACGACTCGCTAACAATGGCAAGCCTGACGCCAAAGCGCTGGCACAATATCTTCGTTCTGCAGGAGGCGTATCGTCGACGCAACTCGTTATGGGCAACACTTCGGCAACCGATACGCCGAGCATCACTGCCTTCTGGGAGAAAGTACACGCCAGCATCAACGCCCTCCTATCAATCCAAGAAGGTGTACTTGGTGAAGTCATCGAGTTCTGGGAAGCCACCCAATCCTTTATCGACAACAAAGCCCAAAAGGCATTCCCTACAGCAGTCTTTGCAGCCGGTCTCGAGCACCTCGAACTCGAACCAGATGATGTTGCGAGTCTACGCTCAGGAGCACAGGACTTGGTGAACCTTTTACGAGAGAACGTCTCGGCCTTCTTCTCAGATCCACCTGTCGAGGATCTGAGCGATCTGTACTCGCCTATACCGCCTACACCAATCACGCCCGACTCGGCACAAGCTACTGTGAGTCCACATATCAAGCGCAGCTTCTCCTTCCCGCAAGATGTGCCCCCACCAAGTCCTCGCAGTGGCGCATCATGGGAGAAATTCGCTTTCTGGCCGCCTAGTGGGAACTCACTTAGCGGTGTACACTACCTGAGTCGCATATTGGCTCTAGTAGGCACAGCAGCGACTGAGATGTCGGCTCTTAGCGTCATCCGAACCATGCGCGGCGGCGCCGAGCCACTGAAGCTCCTTGTTGGCGCTGCTCGAGAACGCTGTATCTCAGCTGTCTGCGCCGCATGGGTCCCAGACGCTGAGCGCTGCAAATACATGGAACTCTGGGTACGGAATGCTGAACGTCGAGACCTCACGACTATGCCTAGCACGTTTATGGCGTTTGAGGAGAAGATTCTGGCGGGGATGCAGAAGATTGCTTACATTTCGGAGGCGACTACGAGTGCCGCCGCGAGAGGCGAGGAAGTGATTGTACCGCCTAGCGCAAAGCTGCTGCAGGCTGTGAGGGGCTGTTTTGTCACGAGTTTGTATAAGGCGCTGAGCGGCATGGTGGAGAATGCTGAAAGGCCTGGCATTGATGGGAGGAAGGAGGATGATCCAGATGGAGTTACGCTGCCGCTACGTGCGATTGGTGGCAGTGGGGACGATGCGGAGAATACAGTGCTCGATGCACGCAATCAGGTGAGTGTACATCGTGCTCTCCAGAAAAGTCGAATGTTTCTTCTGCTACTACCATGGGCATCACGACTGTTATTTCGCAGCGACTGCATCAACGAGAGACGAAGCTGATTTGGACGTCTCTCAACGACGCCTCTACTGCGTGTACACACTTGTGGTGCACATGACAGTAGCACAGGAGGCACTCATACTTTCCGGAGAGCGGTACTCAATTCGGCAAGGTACTGACACTCTCCAGAACGTTCGACGCCTTATAACACTTTCAAATCTCGCACATCTGCGATCCGAAATTATTCCCCAACTGATCGCGCAATTCGAATCCTCCTTCTCCGTCAAGCTCACCGAAGAGAGCAAAACGATCCGCGATGTCCTGTCCCAAATCGACGCCCGACTCTTCCAAGCCTACGTAAAACCTACCATCACAGCCCTCCAAGCCACGATCACCGCAGGCATTACATCGGCCACTTGGGCGCCGGAGACTGGGCGACCGACAGATGCGAGGCCGTATGTGTACGAAGTCCTGCTGGCGTTAGTCCTGGTACATTCAGAAGTCTCCACCACTGCCCCACCACTCACGAACCAAATCCTATCCTACCTCCTCGAACACTCTTCCCTCGCACTGATCTCGGCTTTCAAGACGCGACCTCGCTACACCTTATCGGCGCTCATGCAGGCTACGCTGGATGTGGAGTTTATGGCCCAAACTCTCAACAACTACACTACCGACAGAGCTAGTGAGGTCCAATCTCAGGTCTATCTCACGTTGGACGAGAGGACGGATAATGAAGCTCGTGCGAGGCTTGAAGGGGAGTTGCCGGCTATGAGAGGGGTGTTGAAACGGTTGAGGGAGGGGACGAAAGGGGAATTTGGGTGCTTTAGGCGCGAGAAACGGGGGAGGGATGCTAGGAGTGGGAGTGGAGGCGGAAAGACATGAGTCTTCGCGTGGATGAATTGAGGCGCCTGTGATAGTATGCGTTGCACCGCGAGTGTGGTTCGGGGTAGTGCATGTCCTCGGAGACGCTACATAGCGATGAATGTAGCGAAATTTTCCAGCAGCTCGCCCGACTGACGATCCTAGATAGTACGCACTCGCAGGCTAGCAGTATGTATACTCCTGCTCCCTGCACTCTGATCTCGTCGGCTGTCGCTCGAGCGTATCCGTCAACTGAGTCTGGCTGTTCCAGCAACCACCCTTCTGAGAGACGGGTCTTCGGTTTTTGCACCCGTGCATGCCATCTATCATGTTCTCCGAGAGAAGCTTGGAAGGTCCCGGGTGATTGCGGGTTAAGGAAAACATCTTATAGCGATTTCTTCCGTAAGCCTGACCTCGTGCTGTGGCAGTGTAGGCAACTCGCGGAACTGCGGCTCGAGGCTGATTCTGGGGCTCTGGACCGATGGCAGAATTGCCGAACACTCCGTCAACGTGCACGAAGTACTGCTGAGCAAGCTTGATCATCCCCTCTTCGAGATAGCCAGTTCGTCGTGCGCAGATCGCTGGGAGCACTAGGTGCCAGTCCGTCCAAACTTTCTGAGCAAGCGCTTCAAGGCCGTGGTCCCGCAGAATAACGTGAGGGCTGCCTTTATAGCCAGCGAACATCCCCTGGTATTTGTTGAAACGCATGATCATCATTGCGACGCATTCGACGGACATGTGGAGGGCCTTACACGGCTCGTGGATGTGCTTCCAGAAAACTGGGGCGATCCGCTCGCGGTCATTATCCGTGATCTTACACGGACAGCCGGCATTGAACTGCAGCAGTCGGCTCAGGTGGATATAGTGATCATGGTCGGCCGTGCTGATCGTGACATTGCTCACCCTGGCTTTGTCACAGCGGTAGTCGACGCATAGACAATACCGGAGAAACTTGCGGAGTCTTTCGACTTCTTCCGTCGCGTACTCGGCGTCCTGCTCATGCGCTACGACTGTGCTGAGCGTTTGTAGCAAGACCGCGGATTCGTCCTCTGGTATATAGACTGACGTGTACGGTGGCGGGTCTTGTGCTGCCGAGATTGACGACCCGGTGGGCTGACCTGAGCGTTGCCGTTGTTGCTCGTATGCTGCCTGGCGAGACATGAGACCCGCTCGGGAAGACGGTCCCGCCGACTGGCTTGAGCGAAGTGGTTGTTGATCGTGCGCTGAGTGGCGGGACATGACGGCGGGTTGGGTAGTATGTCCAGTAGTCGGGCTTCGTGTTTGGCATTTCATGACATCCGCGAGAACTCTTCCATATATGTACTCAGAAGCATGAGGCGAAGAATGAGAGAGTTCAGAGCGGGCGAGACGATGGATTTGGAGCGACCTGCATGGTCAAGATGACTCGCATCGCGGGTAGGAGATGTGGGCGCGTCAAATACATCTGCTGACCATTCAGCAGATGCTGCGGTCATAACAGTGGACACGGAGATACGTGCTGACCATCGGAACGATTCTGTTGCGCTTGAAGTGCACATACTTTAAAAGTTCCAATTCGAGTCTTCGCGTGACACCCGCATGGTCTCCGCGTGCAGCCATGTGGTCAATTGTACCTCTGTAGACGGGAAGCATGGTTCCGTATTGAGAGTGAATGCGAACTATGGAGTGGACTTCCAATTGGGGTTTCTGTGTGTGTCCATAGCGCCGCAGCTGACATGTTCGAGGATCTGTTTCGTAGGCCTGTCCACTGTCACAGTGATATCATGAACGCACCTTGTGGCTCGAGGTACACGATACACGCTCCACTCGCGAATCTCACGCAAATTCCTCCTTCTCCACTCCCCACGTTCGACAAAGCTCCTCATACCTCTTCGCGTAGCCATCATGCCTCCCCTTGATAGCAGCCGCAGTCTTCAGCTGATCTCTTCCAACTTGATGCCTATGCGCCGCATCGGGGCCATCAGCAATCCTCACGAATCGTGCGTACATCCACATCTCAGGTAGTGCCGTGTGCTGAGTCAGACCTTGGCCGCCGTACATCTGCATGCACTCGTCGATGATGTTGGCTGCCATCTCGGGCACTATGATCTTGCTCTGTGCAATGGCATACCGACCTGACTTATTGCCGTGAACGTCCATTGTGTGTGCTGCATTGAGGACCACAAGCCGCATCGAGTCGAGTTGAATGCGCATGGCTGCTATGCGTTCGATGTTCGAGTCAAACTCGCCGATCAGCTTGCCTCTTGGCTTTTTCCGGGGATCCGTTGCACGTATGAGAGCCAATTCGTAAGCTCGCTCGGTCTGACCGATAAGTCGCATGCAGTGATGTATCCTCCCAGGTCCGAGGCGGCCTTGCGCAATCTCGAAAGCTCGGCCTTCGCCCAGGATAATGTTCGCGGCTGGCACGCGGGCATTTTCGTAGATGTACTCACCGTGACCTTCGGGCGCACAGTCATAGCCCATGATCGTGAGATTGCGAACTATGCGGAAGCCTGGGGTGGGTTTGGGTACTATGATCGTGGTGTGTCGTTTCCATGGATCTGGATTCTCGGGATCTGAGCATGCCATGAGGATGTAGACAGATAGGTCCTCGTTCCAAGCTACATTGCCGTAGAGCTTGCGACCATTCACTACAAGGGTGTCAGGGTCTTTCGGGTCGCGAGTGATACGACAGGCGATGTTCGTGGCATCTGAGGACGCTACGTCGGGCTCTGTCATGCTGTATGCGGAGCTGGTCTCGCCGTTTAGAAGGGGGAGAAGCCACTTCTGCTTTTGCCCCTCGTTGCAGTACTTCGCAAGAAGCTCGATGTTACCAGTCTCCGGCGCGTGACAGTTCATAGTCTGGCGTATTGTTATTAGCCTATTGTTCCAGACAAGGGAGAGCACATATTACTCGCCTGCGCCGCCCAATAACACCTCCCCATGATCTCCGCACAGCAGCTGTACTCCAAATTCGTCAAGCCAGGGCTCAAGTCACCAAAGCTCTTCGGCAGGAAGAGATTGAACAGGCCTTCCTTCTTAGCTTTCACGCGTAGCTCTTGTATGAGTGGTGGTGTCTTCCACTTGTTCACCGCTAGCTGTGCCTTCACGACGCGTTCGGCGGGCACACATTCTGTCTCAACCCAATGGTGTACGCGTCTGATGTAGTCTATCGCTTTCGGCGACAGCTTCTCCTGGACCCAAGGTGGAAGACGCGCGAACGCAGGATGGACGCGATCTTCGGCGGACAACATCTTTGTTGTAGTAGGACGCGAATCGTTGACGAGTGGAGAATTGCGAAATGACTTACGATGCCTATACTACAACCATGTTCGTTGTGTTGAAGGGACTAGATGCATGTTACATGGCTTGGCCGAGGCGCGCCCATCGTTGGAGATGTCTGTTTCGTCTCTGCCGAAGAGGTGGTGCAGGAAGACTGTAGCCGAACGAAAGCTTGGGCCATCATGCGAATGACAAGGGAAGCGAACCACTCCACTGCTAGTGTAGACTGCATCGCTACAGCACAATGCTTCGAACGACGTCTAGGAGAGAGTTCGGAGCAAACAATACTCTCGCTGGTAGCCTAAGTACGTATGAACCTTCCGGGTGCGGCATATAACAGCATTCTCGTCCATGGTGAGTTGCTGAGCGGTTCGCTGCGTTGCCACTCACGTGGCCATTCACAAACGCGAATGGCTTCGAGACATGGACAGACGTGTGACTGTTATAGTCGCAGCTCATTGCAACGAGGCCGAGTATAGTGGCATAGCCACTCGGCCAGAAGGTATCGAAGGCTTTGCACAATTGGAGGAGTTTCTACGTGGACTCACGATCATTGGATTCAACTTCCCCTCACATCTGCTCATGGTATGATCTTAGCCGCCCTAAACCTCTCGAACGCAGTCCACCAAGCCGTCTTCGAGTCAACCTCCTGCACCTTCCCACCATCATTCCACGCCGCGTGCATGTTCGTCAAGTCCAATTGCCGGTCAAAGTTGAACATAGTCATGATGAAGTACTGGAACCCAGCGAAACTCCTATCATTGCCCACTCTCCCCGTCGCAAGCCCATGTTTCTTCTCCAGCGCCTTCCACTGCTCGAGATGCTCGGTCAAGTATTGGCCAGGTTGCGGTCCCGAGCCGCCAGCTGGTGGCGCTGTGCCTTTGAGACCGAAGAACTCGCAAATCACAGGCCATTTCTTGGACCACGAAGAGGGCTGGCTGTTGTCCGAGGTGTTCAGCGAACGGCCCCCACTGGCCTGAGGATTCAGCACACAGTGAATTGCGAACCTTGCGACGATGTCCTGGGATGAGTCGTTGCTCAGGATTGGCCAGCTCTGCTCCGTGCCTGGGAACGCGACCTCGGCACCTTCTCCCTCGACTTCGCGGTAACAGGCTAGATAGGTTGCGAGGGTCTGAGCGAGACAGTAGAAGTTGTTGTTTGGCACAAAGCCAATTACGACGTCCGGGCGCAGCTCGCACCAGGTCCAGGACTTTGATTTGGCTTGCGACTCTAGCCAGTCGACCTGATTGTAGTAGAAGTTTTGGCTTCGGTAGGGCTCAGGTATCCGAGGGAGGTCTTCTGAAAGAGGCAGCTTGTCGGCGAATGGAAACTCGGCCAGTGCCTGCACGCCGTATGCCTTGGTTCCTGTGGGCAGGAGGACGAACTGGAGAGCCGGTGAGAGATGCTCCACGGCTAGGGTCGCACGCTCAAGGAGCTGAACGTTGATGCCGATCTCTTCGGTGGGATCCTCCTTGAAGATGTATGCTAGAGCTGTGTCAGTAGACATTCCTAGCTACACTTCGCGTCTGTCACTTACCGAAGAAGAAGACATGGGTCACGGTTTCGATGCCAGGCACCTTCTCTCTCATCTGCTTCTCCAATGCCTCTTGCCCGTCCTTGTTCTGCAAGTCAATGCCACTGATGACTTGGAGCTTGTCACTCTTCGGCCATAGCATGTTCTCGCTCGGCGGTCGATTTGAGAG
Organism: Cryoendolithus antarcticus; assembly: GCA_002077065.1. Lineage (NCBI taxonomy): Eukaryota > Fungi > Ascomycota > Dothideomycetes > Cladosporiales > Cladosporiaceae > Cryoendolithus > Cryoendolithus antarcticus. The sequence goes on along the minus strand of NAJO01000050.1, from coordinate 112,622 downwards.
CCCAGTCACCTTGCTGAAACTGTCCGGTGAAGGGTAGCCCTTGAGTAGCTCATTGACGATGGCCCAACCCTGGATGCCAGTGGCCCCGTAAATGAGTGCATGATTCTTCGTTTGATCGGTTGAGCCCATGTTTGCGGTCTCACGTTCTGTAGGTTTGAGATTGTAACAATACGATAGGAAATGCTTGGTACTCTCTCTCTCTTATATACGACTTCAAGGTCTTTGGTTCGACTGTGAAAGCGGCTAAAGCGGAATGGATAAGTTGCGAAGACTGCTTAGAGCGCAACTACATGAGATGACCTAAGCGGCCTGCATGGCTGTGAAGAGGATATGATTGTTAATATGTAGGTATGTGGAATCAACGGGATAGCTTCGCTCCAAGGGCGAATCACGCACAGCGTCCGGCGCGCCTTGGTCGAAGGGGATATGATTGTTCAGCTGTGTGTAGAAGCCACCAGATACCTTAGCTTTGCTCGGAGGGCAAATCATGCACGTCGTCTGTCACGACCGGAGTGATGCAGTGGGAGGGGAAAGGCAGAGTGGAGAATTACCAGGCGTAAAAGCAACTCCGCTGACTGATGGAGGCGCAACGGTGCGCGCCTAGTCCCAATGGCTTGGTCCGCAGCATGTGGAATCATGCTGCACGTGTGGAACGACATAGGCTCGTACTTGCCCTCACTGTAGCCAGAACTGTGTATGCATGCCCTCTCGGGTATTACCAACAGGCCCTCGTGCCTCGGGAGGTGCAAAAGTGTTGTGCGCGAAAAGATTGTAGCCACGTCCACACCTCAGGCGGTACAGTAGAAGGTATGACTACGGTGCGCCGTTTGTTGTGTTGACCCGATCCCTTCTCAACTACATCAAGACCTCGGCCCAGAGCAGGGTGCTGTGCATTGCCATGCAAGCTCCGATGGGAGCACAGCGTAGCGACTATTGATCGACCGTAAGTACACGCGAAACTTTCCATTTCATCACTCGTGTTCGTTCGTCGACGCGAGAGCTCGCCATCAGACATGGCAGGTGCAGTGCGGCAGCCCATTGACCAAGAGAAGCTGGAACGATACCTCGAGAAGCATGCGCCAGAGCTCAAGACACCACTGGAGCTGAAGCAATTCGGCTTCGGGCAGTCTAACCCTACGTATCAAGTCACAGACACTACACAGCAACGCTATGTGCTTCGCAAGAAGCCTCCGGGAAAGCTGCTGTCGAAGACGGCCCACCAAGTCGACCGCGAGTTCCGAATAATACATGCATTGGAGAAGACGGATGTGCCTGTACCGCGAGCAATATGCCTTAGTGAAGACGACAGCATTATTGGCACGAGCTTCTATGTGATGGAGTTCTTAGATGGCAGGATGTTCGAGAACCCATGTTTTCCGGGTGTCAGCGAAGCGGAGCGCAAGGCGATGTGGCGGGATGCCGTAACGACGCTGGGCAAGTTACATCGAATACGGCCGAAGGACGTTGATCTAGAGTCGTTTGGGAGGTCATCAGGGTTCTATAACAGGCAATTGAAGACATTCACACGCTTGGCAGAGTCACAAGCTGCTGCAAAGGACCAGGACTCAGGCGAGGAGGTTGGCCAGCTACCGCACTTCAACGACTTCCTGGAGTTCTTCCAGGGAAGCCAGCCTCAGGATCGAAGCACACTGGTGCACGGCGACTACAAAATTGACAACCTGGTGTTTCACAAGACGGAGCCTCGCGTGATTGGCATACTAGACTGGGAGATGGCGACTGTGGGTCATCCCTACGCAGATCTCTGCAATCTCGTATCGCCTTGGACGATCAGTCAAGCAACACCGTCATGGCCGCGGATACATGCCGATACGGCATTCCTCCCACCATCACACAGCAAGAGTACGGCTAGCCAGTATCCAGGCCTACCTACGAAAGAGGAGGCTGTTGCTTACTACGAAGAAGCAGTAGGCTTCAAGATACCTGCCCGCGAGCTTATATGGGCAACCAGCTTTGCGCTGTTCAGGGACTCGATCATTTTCCAGGGAATTGCTGCACGCTATGCGACCAGACAAGCCAGTAGCGAGAAAGCTGTCGCCTATGGCAGAGAAAGGGGTCCCTTCGCTGAGATGGCCTTTGAGATGGTCAAGAAGGTCAGAGAGGCTGCCAGTGGTAGCTCGAAGCTGTAGTAAAGATTATGTTGTCTGCCACAGACTCCTGCCTCTACTTCTTTTCAAGTCGGAACGTGTACTACGGTCTCTTTGGCTTGTCGCGGCAGCCGTCTGCTATGGTGCTGTTTCGAGGAGAGGCATCATCTCGGTGCAGGGTCGTCGACAGGGTTACGCTCTCCTGGACATAACGCGTGCCAGATCCACAATCGCATCACTCGTGGGAGCACAAGAGCCTGCAGACTTTAGGAGAGTGCAATATCACGTCGACGCCGCGCTGTCACGTGCATTGGCCCTCGAGTCATGTCAAACTTGGACCGTGGAGCTTTGCGGAGGTGCATGTGCAGGTGTGAAATGCGGAGCTCTGGACCTCACCTCCACTTTTACCATGCTGGCAAACCTCTTCCGTTATCGATCATGCGCTAACCCCGCGTGTTTTGCGTCTCGTCGACCATCCTCGTATTGCGCTACCATGCCGTGCATGCTTCTTCCTTTCGGCGTAGGGCCATCGGCACGATGTCGGACCCTTATTCCTGTTGACAAAGCAGGGCCGGCGACAGCAGTCGGACCAAGGTAAGACGATTTCTCTACTATTGAAGGGAGGATCTGTAGCTTTCAACGCGTCGCGTCTCTCTGTCGTACGTACAATGATCCATCCTTGCACCTCTCCTTCTTCCATCTATTGTCCTCTTCCACCTCCGTCGAAGCGTCAAGGATCCTACACGTATCAAAGGAAACAATCGGCTCAACACATCGAGCATTGTGATCCACCGCCATCTTACCACGATGCCGTCCATGAAACGCCCCATTCGTATCGCTGGCTCTTCAGGTGGCTTCACCGACCGGCAACGCGCCATATCGAGTCTCGCAAACTGTGATGTAGATGTCATAGTAGGCGACTGGATGTCAGAATGCACGATGTCCTGGCACGGAGCTGCGAAGGCAGACTTCGCGTCGAAAGGAGTCAGCGACGAGGACCGCGCTGGACTCTACGATCCTAGCTTCATGGCAAACTTGACCCCTGCCCTGGAGGCGCTGCAGAAGAAGGGGATTAAGTTGGCCGTCAACGCCGGGGCTAGCGATACGGAGAAGCTGGCCAAAGCTGTTGTGGAGGTTGTAAAGCAGCAAGGACTGGATTTGAAAGTTGCGTGGATCGAAGGGGATGAGGTAATGGAGGCTGTCAACAAGTTATTGGCTGCAGGCGAGAAGTTTGAGAACATCTGCTTTGGGGGAAACCTAGCTGATTGGCCGCTCAAGCCACTGGCGGCGCAGTGCTATCTTGGGGGTGCAGGAATCGCCGAAGCACTACGACAAGGAGCCGATATCATTGTATGTGGCCGGGTTGCTGATGCGGCGCCGACGGTCGGTGCGTGTATGTGGTGGCATGGCTGGAATCGAGAGAGTGACTTCGACCCGATTGCGAGCTCGCTGATGGCCGGGCATCTGATCGAGTGGTGAGTCTTGACTTGTGTCACATGAGAAGACCCGCACTGACACCAACTTCGCAGCTCCTCGTATGTCTGCGGAGGGTATTACTCTGGTTTCAAGGACCTTTTCGATGGCTGCGAGAACATTGGCTTTCCGATTGCAGAGATTCATGCAGACGGCTCCTTCTATATGGAGAAGGAGCCCAACACAGGTGGTGAGATCAGTGTTGGTACATGTACGAGTCAACTTCTCTACGAGATCCAAGGTCCGCAATATTACGGATCTGACGCTGTGGCGTTGCTCGAGGGCATAAAGATGACTCAAGTCGAGAAGGATAAAGTCTACGTCGAGGGTGTGAAAGGCAAGGCACCACCAACGACTACCAAAGTGGGTATCACAGCGAAAGGCGGCTGGCAAGCGGAGTTCCACTACTACCTCTGCGGACTGGATCTGGAGCAGAAGGCTGAGTGGACTGAAAAGCAAGTGCGCTACTCCATGGGCAAGAATGCACAAAAGTTCGATGTACTAAAGTTCACTCTCAACGGCTACTCGCCTGACGATCCTCGAAATCAAGACGTCGCTACTGCCGATCTGCGAGTGTTCGTCCAGACCAAAGACCGCTCACTAGTCGTGCGAGACACCATGGAGGTCCCCGGCTTCAATCGTTGGTGCATGGAGAACTTCCTGCAGTCTTGTCCAGGCGCTACTATCGAGAACGACATTCGACAGAGTGCCGGCAAGGAGTTCTACGAGTACTGGGCTGCACTGCTTCCACAGAGCGAGGTGAAGCACAAGGTCAAGTTGATGTGGACGAGCGACGCCATCGACATTGCGGTGCCTAAGTCTGTACAGGAGTATGGGTATAAGAGGGAAGAAAGGCAATGGAGCTATGAAACGAAGAGTCCCAAGGCAATAGAGAGCTTTGGCACGACTACGAGGGCGCCGTTGGGATGGGTTGTGCTGGGACGATCTGGAGACAAGGCGAGCGGTATGTGACGCAATTCCTACATTCGAGGCGTGCAACACTGACTTCAAGCAGATGCCAATATCGGATTCTTCACCCGACAACAGGATGAGTACGACTGGCTTCGATCACTTCTGACAATATCCAAGATCAAGCAACTACTTGGTCCCGAGTACAATGGAGGCGGAGTGGATCGATTGTAAGTAATGGCAATGCACCGTCGCCTGACTCCAGACTGACATGATCACAGTGAGATTCCTGGCATTCGTGCTGTACATTTCTTGCTCCACGATCACCTGGACCGATCGTACAATGCGTCGAGTACGTACGATGGACTGGGCAAGAACGTGTGCGAGTATTTGAGGGCAAAATACGTGGAAGTGCCGAACGTCTTTTTGCGGCGAGGAAGAGTGTGAAGATGTCTCATTGTATGGCTTAAAGATGAGAGTGGAAGTTTTATGTCCAGCACCAATCACCTGCACCTTTCGTGTCATAGATCTCGTCAGACGTGGTAGCGCGTTCTTACATTCGAAGAGCTTCATCACCCACGCTGCTGTAGACTCTCTGCTCTCTGGCTCCACAACCGGCACGAGTCATGAGCTGCGGAGAGCCCAAGCGGAAGCTGGCTCTTCTTTCCCGGGCACATGTACTCCATACTCTCCACACTCCAGTCTCCACACGGATGGCTATCGGCATAGCTTCTTTATCGCGAGCCCTCGGCCGGTCTCGACCTCGTTCACTGCTCGGTGGAGCTACCGGGCATCTATTGACGCGTTCACGCGATCTGGCGGGTGCACAGGGGTTTGTGTAGATGCACCAGATGCATGGTAAGACAAAGTGCAGCACTTCTGCACATCTCACTCCTGTCCTCCTGTCGTACAATTTCTCGTTCTAGTCACTTTTGCACTCTCACTCGTCGAACCCAAAGCAGGCAGTGGCGCTCCATCATGGCAGACTTTCCTATTCGAGAAGCCACACGAGCGCCAACGTTAGGCAAGCGAAAGAGTCGAGCAGACGATGAGGCGAAGCGACGCCTAGGTGGTCCAATCCACCAAGAGAGACATGTCAAGATCATATGTGTGGGTGCCGGAGCTTCTGGCCTGCTCTTTGCCTACAAGATCCAGCGCCACTTTGAGAACTTCGACTTGACGGTGTACGAGAAGAATCAGGAAGTCTCAGGTACCTGGTAAGTTGCCCAGAAAAAGTCCTGGGTTTCACTACCGAGCCATTCTGATCTTGACCATAGGTGGGAGAACAAATATCCAGGCTGCGCTTGCGATGTACCGGCACACAACTACACTTGGAGCTTCGAGCCCAAGGTCGACTGGTCGGCAGTCTACGCTGGCTCCGGAGAGATCTTCGAGTACTTCAACAATTTTGCACAACGGTATAGGCTACATAAGTACGTGAAGACGCGGCATCAGGTAGTCGAGTCCGTCTGGGATGATGGCGACAGCCGATGGCACGTCAAAGTCAAGGATCTCGAGAGTGGGAAGGAAGTACACGACTCGTGCGACATCTTGATCAATGCTTCTGGCATCCTGAACAACTGGCGATGGCCGGCGATACCTGGCCTGCACGACTACAAAGGTACTCTGCTCCACACAGCCAACTGGGATAGCAGCGTGAATCTCGCGGGCAAGCACGTCGGTCTAATCGGGAACGGCTCCTCCGGCATCCAAGTACTGCCTACGATACAGCCGAAGGTTAAGCACGTCACGACGTTCATCCGCGAGCCAACCTGGGTGTCTCCAGTGCAGGGTCTTGAGCAGCATGTGTTTACTCCACAAGAGAGGAATGATTTTGAGACAAAGCCTGGCAATCTGCTCGAATACCGCAAAGGCATCGAGACTGGTCTCAATGGACAATTTGGCCTCTTTCTCAAAGGCTCGACGGTCAACAACGACACCCACGATTACTTTGTTCAGCAAATGACCGAGAAGATTGGTGACGAGCGTCTCATTTCGAAGCTCATTCCCCAGTGGAGCGTCGGTTGCAGGCGTCTGACGCCTGGCGTAGGCTACCTTGAGTCTCTTACGAAGCCGAACGTTACGGTAGTCTATGGCGAGATCGAGAAAGTCACAGAGCGAGGCTGCGTGTGCGACGACGGAAACGAGTACCCTCTTGATGTCCTCATCTGTGCCACTGGATTCGACACGACTTTCAAGCCTCGCTTCCCACTCATTGCACCGAATGGCAAGAACTTGCAGGAAGAGTGGGCGAAGGAGCCGAAGTCTTATCTTGGCGTCGCAGCGGCAGAGTTTCCCAACTACCTGATCTTTCTTGGCCCTAATTGTCCGATCGGCAATGGACCAGTCTTGTCAGCCATCGAGCTGCAGGCGGACTACATGTGCAAGTTGATCGATCATTGGCAAACGCACAACATCAAGACATTCTCGCCAAAAAAGGAGGCAGTCGAAGACTTCATACAACACAAGAACGAGTTCATGAGCAACACCGTTTGGGCTGATCCTTGCCGGTAAGTTTCTTGCCATTGACCTCCGGCTGTATGTACTGACGACCATCTTCAGATCCTGGTATAAGAGTGGGCTTGTAGATGCACCCATCACTGCTCTATGGCCAGGTAGCACACTCCACTACATCGAAGCGTTATCGACCTTACGCTTGGAAGACTTCAATGTCGAATACGCAGGTAATCGATTCGCATGGCTCGGCAACGGATATTCGCAGACCGAACTCGACCAGACTGCGGACTGGGCGTATTACGTTCGGGACCATGATGACGGAGAATGGCTCAGCCGGGGCAAGCGGAGGAAGGAGCTCACTGCGAGTGGCACTGTGAAGAGGACGGGAGGAGTCGACTTCACTGGTAGGGGAAGTGCAGAAGCAAAGCTATAAGTGACATTGGTTGTAGCCCATCGTCATTCCAGGTAGTCTGTACATACACACCAATCCTCCAAGCGATCATCCATTACGCTGTTATGACCGGTTACTGCTTACGTCAAAGCCGCTGGCTCCACGCTTCGGAAGCTCTAGTGAGAGTTTTCAGTGAGTAACCCCTGTAGTGGCACAGTCTAACACGCCGCGACAACGCAACGATTGGCTGTCGTACCGTGAAGAGGTACAGGACATCACACGTAAGGTTGCCTATCTCTCGAGAGTGACACGAGAGCCAGATATTGCACGGCCAGCGCATTCACTATTAGCATACGACGTCCCAAACTCTAGGAAGAGCGAGGGTATTCGTTTATGAGCATGCACTACTGGCATGTGTACCCACCGTCCACTGCAAGCCCTTGTCCGGTCATGAAACTTGACATCGGACTCGCCAGGAACGTAATTCCATCTGCGATCTCCTCCATGTCGCCCAGACGTTGTTGCGGCACTTTCTGCACCTCCGCAGCCATCACTCCTCCAGCCTAGACATCTGTCAGTCTGTCGCCTGATGTCGTTTCTGTTGGAGCACTTACGGTAGCAGCCTTCAACAACGGCGTGCCGACATACCCTGGGCACATTGCATTGATGCGGATCCCCTGGGCTGCATACATCACAGCATCGGTCTTCGTCAAGCCCATCACTCCATGTTTGCTGGCCGTATAAGCTACAGCAGGCGTGGCAGGCGACGAAGCAACAAGGCCCAGCATCGATGCTACGTTGACGATGACGCCTCTGTTACCTCTCGGCAGAGGATCGAGCGGTTCCTGCTTTAGCATCTGCCGTATCTGAGCCCGTTGGCAGAGCCAGACGCCGTCGAGATTGACCGCCATGGTCTTCCGCCAACTGTCGAACTCGAGAGCATGTGTGGCTGCTTCGCCACCTATGCCAGCGTTGTTGACGGCTACATCGAGGCGAGAGAAGGCTTTCACTGTCTGCTCGATAGCGGAGTTGACAGCAGACTCGCTGCTAGTATCCATCCGGATCTTCAAAACCTCGATGCCAGGATATTGGGACTTGAGGTGAGTGCTCGTATCTTCCAGAGCCTCTGACCGGATGTCACAGAGAGCCAGTCTTCGAACCCCATGATGGGCAAATGCGTAGGCTGTGTACTGTCCGATACCTACATGTTGTGAGCTCACATCGGTACATCGTGTACATTATGCGTACCAGAGCCGGCTCCCGTAATGAAGGCGGTCCCTCTGAGGAGGGAGCTCATGTCTATCAGTTAGACTGCAATTAGCCTTGTCACAACATCACTACTGTCCAGCATGGCTTTGTCTCGAACTGCAAACACCTTCACGTGATGCCCATTTAATGCATCGACTTGCACGTGATGCGACTAGGGCCACAGGGCATCTCTCTCCTCGGACCACCTCCTCGGGCTGATTCCGACATCCGACGAGGCGTCTTGGACTTGATGAGGCGATGCTTTCACCAACTTACACTGGAGTGGAGGAGGAGAAGTGCTTGGAGATGGCGGGGCGAGCCGCCATGCATGACAAGGGTGTGGGTATCCTTTTCCGGACCTCACCTCGCGTCGCGTCACCTTCCTTTCGAATCTTCCATGCTCACGGGTAGGCATGTCTTATGCCGGATCACTAGCCCGTCCCTACAACAAGCAGGGCTCGCGACTGACAAGCCGGCGTGGAGCACAGGTCGCAGACCGTACGATGGATCGCCATGTCCGCTCCCGACAGACTGCCCGGACGATGCACCCAGCGTGGCGCAAGTCTAGAGCGCTGCCCATGGGGTTGGAACACGGCGACCACAGCAGCACGTCCTCGGTGACAGAGAACAGTCGCAGAGCCGACATGCGCCACGTGGAAGCCATGTGCCCTTGGCCTGATCAGATCTTTGGCGAAGTCCAGGAGTAGGTTCCTTTCACTATACAACGTCTCAAGCACAGATCGTAATCCGATCGTTGTCGTCGGCAGAGTGTCGATTGTCTATATATGTATGTCGCTTGCTTTGTGCATAACTTCGCTCCCTTTCACGCGCCTCGAGGAAATCTCAGGACCTTAAGATGGACCTCAACAAAGATGCAGTCCACCGACAGGACGACGTTGAGTCTGGATACGATGCAAAGTATGACGATGTAGTCATTCAGAACGATACGTTCGCGATCAAGCGAGAAGCACTCGGCACTGATCTGCCACCAAACTACTGGCGATCTCCTGGCTTCATTGGCACTGTGGCAGCCTTGTGCTTTGGCAACATCAGCAATTACCTATCCTTCGTGCTCCCAGCAAACTCATTAGCCCTGATCAATGAGACTCTCGGGCCTAGTAAGCTCTCTCTAGCAGGACTCGATGCATGCAGCGAGCGTTGCCACTGATCGCAGTATTAGGTAACAACATCAGCTGGGTCTCCTTGGCCTATACCCTCGGGCTTGCAGTTGGATTCCTGATTGTGGGACGCATGTCAGATATCTTTGGTCGAAGGCACGATCCCCTAGTCTCCCCCGTACAATCCGAGCTGACGTAGCCGTTCAGATGGTTCTTCATTTGCGGGAACTTCCTTGCATTACTCTGCGGTGTCATGGGCGCAGTGGCCAAGGACATCAACACCCTGATTGGCGGCAACATACTTGGAGGCCTGGCGGGAGCAGTCCAGATCTCATTCACTGTAGCGATCAGTGAGCTGGTTCCCAACAAACATCGACCTCTCTGGGTGGTTGGTATCTTCGCATCCAGCTTCCAATTCGCCGCCTTTGGGCCGGTCATTGCTCAGGCACTTGTCGTCAATACAGTGCTCGGTTGGCGTATCAACTACTACATCAATATAGCCGTCGCTGGCATGGCGGTACTGCTTTTCGTCCTATTCTGTAAGTCACTCAACTCACCTCGAACTCCTCGAATAGTATCTGCAGAATGCTAATACAACGAAGATCACCCTCCGAACTTTCATCTCCTTCACAACAACCGTTCGAAAATACAGCAGCTTAAACGTCAGGACGGCGTCGGATTCCGGCGGTCGTGCCTCACATTTATCTCCAGGCTTTCTGTAGCCCGCGATTCCCTAAGCGTCCATGGAAAGTGTCCGCATTGTTGCACGTGCACAGGAAGAGCGGCTCATTCTCGAGTGAAGTGAAGGAAGACGAATCTTTGGGATGCGCTTCAATTGCTGACGAGGATTCAGTTCATGGCGTGCTTTTCCGTCGGTATTGTTGAAATCTGCTCACTGGCTTTAGCGCCTCTCGCGCTGCCGTCTGAGGACATTGGCGCCGCAACTGGTGCTTTGGGATCTATCCGATCTGGTGGTGCTGCAGTAGCCACGGCGATCTACGTCGCCATATTGAACAACAAGCTCAAGGTATACATCCCTCAGTACGTTACGCCTGCTGCTGTGGGCGCTGGGTTGCCCGAGAGCTCGCTACCAGACCTATATACCGCACTTACTACTGGCGTTTTAACCACGGTGCCCGGCATCACACCAGCGATCGAAGCCGCAGTCGGTGCGGCGAATGCGATCGCTGCAGCGCAAGCCTTCCGGTAAGCCTGATCGCAGTTATCAACTTCTAATATCGCGCTGATAACGTGCAGATATGTCTGGTACGCAGTCATCGCATTCTGCTGCCTCGCTCTAGGAGCAGCCTGCTTGACGGTCAACTACGGGGAGCATTTGACAGACACAGTTGAGCGCAAATTGCACGGAAAGACGGTGCACGTCGGAGAGCACCATGAGCCATCCGAGAAAGCCTAATTATGCTGTAGGATGGGTAATTAGAAAATGTACACGTTGTCTGTCCAGCCATTTGACTGTCAAGAGATTTACAGGTGCACTTCTGCATGACCCACCAGCTTCGCCGCGAGTCATTTCGGTAATCGGCCAACTATGCGGGAGGAGTGGAGACGCGGAGAGGAGCGGAGGTGTGGAGTCTTCAAGACCTCACCTGCAGAAGCGTACCCGCGAATCTGGCTATACCTTTTGGTACAACACTCTCTTATTCAGTGCCGAAATCTGACCCCTAGCAAGTCGGACCGATGCACCTGAGACGATGTCGACGGCGCGCCGAACGAGCTCGCATCAGCAGGACAGTCACGGACTTGATCCCCGTGAATATACAGGCCTGGCGATGCTCACGCTTCTGTGGCGTGCGGGGTCTCCAGAAGGTCGTCCGTCGATCTATTGACTCGCGGCCAATGAGCTATGATCCGACGTTTCGCCTTGGCCCTTGAATGGTCTGGGCAAGGATGAGGCGTCAAGCATAGCTCGTGCACGGCTTGACGACCAGCCGGGTACACCTCGTGCAGGTGTTCGCAGACGACCAGGTAAGCTTCTTTAATTTCTGTGTGCGCTTTCCTGTCGCGTAGTTCTCTGTCAACTTCTCACTCACAACTACGCGTGCACGCCAGAATGCCTCCTGCCGTGGTTCCAGATGCTCCCATGCCGGCCAACTACGAGGTGCCGGGTGCGACAGAAAATGATCAGGGAAGCTCAAAACGTCAGAAGTCACGGCATCGTGCAAGCGTCGCCTGTGTGAGCTGTAGAGAGCGGCGGATAAGGGTCAGTCAGATCGCAGCGGGCCCACACTTTGACCTCGCGCTGACAGCACCAGTGCGTTGTACCCGCGGGAGACAGCGAGTGCGAGCAATGCAAGCGTACCAACCAAGACTGTGTGATCCGGATCGACGATGAGCGAAGACGACCGATTTCAAGAGCCTATGTCAGCACTCTCACAGACCGAGTGACCATGCTGGAAACTATGCTCAAGGATCAGGGGACCGAGCCACCAACTATCACATATCCTGCAAAGACCACGAGAGGCGAGTCCTCGCCGACACGCCAGATGTCAACAAATCATGATACTGGTGCCGGAGATGAGCAGAACGAGGCTGAGCAGACCACCACAAGTCCGGAGAGCAACCTCGACGAGACTACAGAATCCATGCAGGTAGAAGCGGTACCTATCATGTTCGGCACGTCCGATCGACAGGATCAGCATGAACAAGAGGTCACGCATGGAACGCCGATCGACGACAAGAATCAAAACATGGTCACTCGACTTCTATCCACCCGTGGGCATCTCTCGTTCGACCAGCTCAGTGGCCGCCTCCGATATTTTGGACCTACCGTGAACTCCCATGTCTACTCAGCATTAGGAGCTGATTCTGCAGCGAGCAATCGTGAATCGCTGGAGCAAGCCCGTCGTGCCGAAAAGATAATCCGGACATTACCGCTAGAGACCCACGACTATCTTATGGACATGTTCTGGAATTTCTACAACTCTGTCTTACATATAGTCTCAATGGATGCTTTCAATACGGATCGGGAAAAGGGCGGCACTCAATATTACTCAGGATTTCTCCACATCTGCATACTTGCCATGGGCTTCCGCTTTGCAGACAAGACAAGGGACGATATCAATCGTATTGCTCTGCCGGATCGGGAGAGTACATTACATCGAGAGGCGAAGTATATGCTCGATCTCGAGCTTGAACGACCCGGTGGAATTCCTTCAGTAGCTGCTCTGCTGATCCTCGGAGACTCGGAGGTTGGTGTGGGACGTGACAATACTGGCTGGCTTCTCAGTGGCATGGGAATGAGATTAGCGTATGATCTCGGTCTTCACCTTGACAGCAGTCAGAGTGGGATGTCTCAACAGGAAATCGATGTACGACGCATGACACTTTGGGCTTGCATCATCTACGATCGATATTGGTCCCTCTTCTTAGGACGACCGACAGCGATTAAAAGCGACGATGTAGAAATTTACTCCCTCGCCGCACAATTCGAGAAGCTTGGAACTTGCAAACCGGCAGGCGCGGGAAAGACAACGAATACCCGAATCTACGAGGCGCTACTGGACCTCATGGAGATTGCATCGAGCATCGTGGAACATCCGAATCACCGCAAGCAAGGGGAGGATGTTCGGACACCCGATCAATCAGCATATCTCCGCATGGCAGCTGTCGATCGCGAACTTCACGCTTGGGCTCAACGCTTACCGGCCGATTTACGTTATACTGAAGAGAACCGTGTATCGGCGCCGTACTCATTCTACCTCTTACATCAACAGTACTACGCTGTGCAGATCTTGCTACATCGGCCGTTCGCGCGCTACGACGACACAAGTAGTCCCGAGAGCGATGATCCTACTGTAAGTGCATTAGACCGACATTTCTCAGCTGCGAGCAGAGCGATCTGCACAAAGGCAGCTGTAGCTGTGGCTAGGATATTCTGGCAGCATCGCCAGCGCTTTGACGGCAAACAGATCTTCTGTATCGGGATGCAGCACGCGGGCACCGCAGCTACGGCTCTGATTGCCGCTCTCGCATACATACCGGATACGACGGATCGCACGAACAACCTACAGTACCTTGAGGTACTACATGCTGCGCTGCGAGACATGGCACACGGCTATCAGCCTGCGGAACGAATGGCAGCTGTACTCGACGCCGTGATGGTCGAGCTACGTGGCGGTCCCCTAAGCCCAGGCAAGTTACCACCTCAACAACCATCGACCGTCCCAGCACGGCGAGGTAGTGCGGCACTGGGCGCCAGCAGTGAGCGACCAAGCATAAAACGACGGCAGACGTCGAAAACAAAGAAGGCAAAGACTATGAATCCACCTTCAGTAGGCAGTATGGCGCAGCATCGGACAAGTGATGCAAGCGATCGTCAAATCTTGCAGCCCATACACAGACATCGGCCCAGCGACGCCAGCGATCGCCTAAGCGCGACTTCGCAATCACTGCAGGCACCCAACGACTTCGTCATGATCACTCCACAGTCGCAGAATGCCGACCTTATGCAGGCAGGCAGCTTACTACCTACACCAGGCATGCCGAATATGCTATCGACAGCTCGCACCGACTGGGCAGCAACGGACTTGAACGACTTCCCTTCTATGCCGTCTCTCACTGGTCTTCCGAATTTGCCTGACGCAGAGATGACTACTTTCGACTTTATGACCTTTCCGACTGAGGACGATTGGACAAGATGGCATTCGGGCACTAGCGACGCGGTGGACCTGGACTCTTTCCCGCCTCGAGGCAGGTCACAGATGCTCAATTTCGCAAGTCCACCAATGGGCGGGATCATGAACGGTTGATGAAACCACAGACTTCACGGTCAAGGTATCCATGTTTGTACGCTATGAACCACAGGTATTCACAATAATGAGCTCAGCGTGGTCGCTTCACGATTGAGTGTTCACCGTGAACGAGATGTTCTAGCTCCGGCGGAAATCCAACGCTCCATCATTCCTGCTCCGCTTGTATGCACTTCCACTCCCAGATCGCTCTGCTCCTAGTCTACACTCCAGTCGGTATCTGTTGCAATGTCAGTTGCTGCCGTTATGTCAGAGACTGCCTACAAATACTCACCGCTGCTCCGCATATATGTGCTCAGGCCTGCGACGTCCCTACTTGCCGTAGCCTTCACATCTCCATTGCCCAGGAACGCGAACCGATTTTTGTACCGATACCGTATGTTGTAGTCCTCCATCCTCGGGTCCTTGATGGTCTTCAAAAAGTGTATCGTCGAGCCGGGCCACAGGTAGATGCGGTTCTTGATCTTGCCATCCTTGAACCACGACCGACACTCCTCTTGCCAGACAGTAGTCTTGTGGTACTCATCGAGATGTGCGTAGACCTCATCCAAGGCTTCTTGCTGCACTTCAATGGCCTTGATCGCCTCTGTCTGGATCTTCTTCAGCATCTTGACGGAGTACTCGACTGTGGTCTCGATAGAAGGAAGGAGCGTGCCATTCGACCATGTAGCGCCAGGTCCAACGATCGTGTAGAAGTTGGGGAAGCGAGGCGCGGACACGCCAAGGTAGAGATTGGGACCATCCTTCCAGTCGTCGGTAAGAAGCTTGCCGGAGCCGTTGATCACTCTGAACGCCGGTCGGAAAGCGACCTGGAAGCCGGTTGCACAGACGAGTACATCCATCTTGTGCAGCTCGCCATCCGCAGTGACAATGCCTTCGGGCACGATCTTTTTGATACCCTGCATGATCGGCTGCACATTGTCTCGAACAAGGCTCTCCAGGTAACCATCTCCCGGCGATATCCGTCTGCAACCTGGTGACCATGTAGGAATGATGAAGTCCTTGAGCTCCTGGTGACCTGGACCCATCCGCCGGTTCATCTCCTCTGTGATGACTTTCCGGAACGTATGCGATAGCTCTGAGTTCTGTTGATACATGCCGAACAAGCCATTGATCTCAGCCTCGATGCCCTTTCGGAATTTCAGATGAAACTCGGGATCGTCTTTGAACCTTTGCTTATCAGCCTTCGTAAATTCGTACTGTCGCTGGCCCGGATCAACGTCTTGTCCTCCCTGTAGGAGTGTCAAAGCCCCAGCGCCGAATGGAGGACTGATCCAGGTTGGCGATCGCATATAGACTTGCACTTGTTTCGCGATCTTCTGGAGCTGTGGTACGATCTGCACGCTCGTACTTCCTGTGCCAATCACTCCAATGGTCTTATTATCAAGGTCGATCTTCTGGTCCCAGCTCGCACTGTGCATCTTCGGCCCAGCGAAGTCATGCAGTCCGTCGATCTCAGGCCATTTCCAGTTGTTTAGAATGCCAGTGCCGTTCACAAAGACATGACACCAGTCGCTCCAAGTGTCTTTGGTAACTTGATCTTCAATTGTGCTGCGCTCTCAACGTCAGCGGCGGGTCACTTGCGCACGTATATGTGCACTCACAGCTCCCAGATGCCCTGCTCTTCATTCCACCGAGTCTCTACGATCTTGCTGTTAAGCTTCATGTACTTTTTGCTGCCATGTCTTTCCGCGAAGTCTTCGAAGTACCGCTGGATCTCACCACCGTATGCGAAGTAGTGTGACCAGTCTGGCTTTGGGTCGAACGTGAAGGTGTAATTGTGACTCTGAAGCTGTAAGTACTTGCTCGTTGTAGAGCCTGTCATTGCACTCACCGGGATATCGCATGCTACCCCAGGGTACACGTTTTCGTACCACTGCGCTAGTCAGTCTTCGACTTCAACGGAGAGACTTCTCCTGTCTCACATACTGTGCCCCCAAACTGCTTGTTTTTGTCGAACAGCGTCAGCTCCCAGCTACCCGCCTCTAGCATCTTCTCCATCTTGTAAGCTAGACATAGGCCCGATGCGCCAGCGCCTGCACAAGCAACTCGTAATCGCCGTGGCTTGCTATGATATTGTTGAAGAACCTTGTACGCTCCTTCTGGAGTCGCTTCGGGGTAGTCATAGGTTTTTGCGATCCCGTTGACACCATTGACTATACTGGGCATCTGAGACTGGCCGCCTGAGGGATGGACGCCATTTGCTTGGTGCATTCTGTCCGCGGGCTGATGGGGGATTCAAAGCAGGCCGTAAGCAGAGACAATGGCGTTTTAGGAGACAACGAAAAGGTCGAGCGCTTCAGCAGCGAATTGAGAGGTTAGACGCGCTGATGAAAGCCACCTCCAATGCACGATGTGCTATCATACCTCAAGAGACATGTGACATGAGTGCAGACTTACTATCTAACGCGGCCCCACGCGTGTGGCGAGTCCTCGGTCCTGGGAGTCAACAGACGCCCATCACGTCTGGACAGCCTAGAGCACGGCAACGCGGAGGCTATGCGCGTGCATAGTCGTGGCCCTCGTGAGCCCTTCGATGGCACTGGAAGGTTGAGCTAGGAAGTCCAGACACGGGAATAGACATCTGGAGCTGTGGGTGGCCCGGCGCAGGGTGCTGCGGGTGAAGGTACCCGAGGAACATCGCGTGTGCTCCCCGACCGTGTTTACAGCAGTCGCTAGGGACAACGAGCTCAGAAAGGATAGCTTGACGCGTCCATCCTCGTATGATCACGATTACGAATGGTTGATGAGAAGTTGGTAGCATTGATCAAACGGAAAGTGGTGTATCGAAGTAGGGATGACCAATTGCCGGTATGTTAGGAGATGAAAATGCCAAGAAACCTGATCCGAATCTAGAACTGGATGTCTCTGGCGTCTTGAGAGTAGCGAAGCAGGTTCAAGGCATATTGGTGAGCGTAGACACGTAGCAGACCCGGGAACTGCAGCGTCAGATAAAAATTCTTAAGATTCTCGGGTCGTGAGTGCAGAGTCAATGAGAGATGAGTATATGGATGTGGCACAGTGTGCATTGTCTATATTGTCAAATCGACTATCTACTGGTAGGTCATATTCACCATGATCGTTCTGGAAAGGAGTGTCAGCGCAGTGTTTCGACACGGACAGTTCGCATAGAACATACTTTGGGTCTGTGAACGCCCGCAGGGCGTATATGCCTCCTTCTCTGCCAGTACCGGACTGTTTCGACCCGCCAAATGCGGTTTGACCCATCATGAGACTGATGCAGTTGATACCGACCATGCCACTCTCGAAGTCGCTGGCTATCCGCATAGCCTTGTTGATGTCTTGTGTGAATACACCGGCCATGAGGCCGAACTCCGTGTCATTCGCGAGCTGGACGAGAGTCAGTGCTGATACCTATAGACCATGCCACGTAGAACCCACCTTCATCACTTCCTCCTCGGTCTTGAACGTTCTCACTACAGATACTGGACCGAAGATCTCCTGCGTGTGAATCTCCGAGTCGATCTTGACATCTGTGAATATTGTGGGCTCGATGAAGTAGCCCTTGCTACCGATGCGCCCACCACCGATGAGCTTGGTTCCTGCGTTCTGCTCACCAGCTCGTTGTATGAACCCAGACACTCGATCGAACTGCATGTCATCGACAAGCGGCCCAAGTACTGTAGCTTCCTCATCTGGGTCACCTACAGCCTTGGTCCGCTCCGCAAACATCGTCTTGTACTTCTCGATGAACTTGTCGTAGATCCCTTCTTGGACGTAAACCCTGCTAGCGGCGAAACACACTTGACCGGTATGTCCTGTGATAGCGTTCACGCACCAAGTGACGGCATTGTCGAGGTTGCAGTCATCGAAGACGAGAGCTGGCGACTTGCCACCGAGCTCGAGTGTCACGCGCTTCAGGTTGGATTTGGCAGCCATCTCTTGGATCTTTTTGCCAGTAGGTATCGAGCCAGTGAATGACACCTTGCGGACACGCATGTGTGCTGCGAGCAGCGCACCGGTCGATCCATCGCCTGAGAGTACTTGGAAAACACCCGGTGGGAAGCCGGCTTCCTTGATCAGAGGTAGCAGTGCCAGTGCCGCGAATGGTGTCTTCTCAGAAGGCTTCAAGATGAAGCAATTGCCAGTTGCGAGCGCTGGGCCAGCCTTGAGACCGACATTCCCGATCGGGGCGTTCCACGGTACGATACCAGCAGTCACGCCCAATGGCTCATTGCGTACGATCTTAATGAAGCCGTCTTCTTGCGGATATGCTTCGCCGCCGAATTTGTCCGTCCAGCCTACATGTACGGTTAGTGCGCTCAGTCGAGCAAATCCATAAACGCATTACATTGACTCGCCGGCATTGTATCTCAAGGTTTCAGCACATAGACTGATCTCGAAGGCACCAAAACTCCCCCAGGGCGCTCCAAGCGTAATTCGAGTAAGTTCACCAAGCTCTTTACCATGCTTCTCCATCAAGTCGGCGAACTTGTTGAGCATCTCTCTCCGTTTGCTGGGCGGCGTTGCCTTCCATGCTGGGAACGCCTTCTCTGCTGCCGCCACGGCTGCGTCGACATCTTGTTCGCCGGCCAGAGGCACGTCATCCGCAACCAATTCCCCATTTTTGGGGTTGTGAACGGTGAGTTTCTTCGTGTTCTTCGAGTCCACATACTCATTGTTGATTATGAGTTGCTTTGGCAAATTACTCTTGTTGAACGAAAATTCAGCCATTCTGGATAGCTACGAAGGAGTATCTGAGCACAAGAGAGGCTGAGCGAAATGGGAGAGAACGTAAAGAAAGATGTTCGACAACCAAGTTCAGTGTGTCGAGAATGATGTCTCGACGCGTCGTGACCATCCCTCGGTCGCGTGTAGCTACGTGCCTTCATCGTGGCGACTTGACAAGTTAGCTCGGTACCTTTCGCAGCGAGCTCCCAGCCTTGCACAGCGGATGACTTTTCCAGGCAGGTTGTGGAGGAAGTCTGGGTGTTGTGGGACGAGAAGATCGGGACAAGAGCTCTCCCCGCTTGCTTTGCAGCACTGAGCAGTCCGGGAGCCGAGCTCGTCTTTTACGCGACTGGTCGAGACGCGTCCTCCATGGGCATCTGTCTTCCCTGAGTGCGTCGCTGCATGGAACATGGCGAGACGCAGACTGCTGGTACCACCATTCCTGCTCGCAAGATCGGCAGAGTTGCCGATATTCTGGCACGGGAGCCTAAGAACTATAGATCACCTGCGCTCCAGAGGTTAGTACTCGGAGGTCAATTTCTCCACTCATATCATCGACTGCTTCTGCATTCCATTCGTGCTCCTTGCAAAGTCACAAGAGAGACTCGTGCCGTCGAGAAGAGCCACCACTATTCTACAGTCATGGCGCCACAGACTGAAACCGCGGTCATTACCGGGTGAGTTTACCGATGCCTTATAATAGTACACCCGTGACTGACGGACATCAGTGGATCAAGTGGTATGGGACTTGCGGTCGCTCAAGCCCTTGCGAAGCGTGGTGGATGGAAGCTGCATCTGCTTGATCTGAGGCCACCTCTGGAGGAGGTCGAGAATTCCACCTTCCACAAAGTCAACGTCACCGAGTACGACTCTCTAGCCGCTGTCTTCCAGAAGGCTTTCGACAGTGATGGCCGGATAGATTTCGTATTTGCCAACGCTGGCATCGTCGAACGCTTCAATTTCTACGAGGCACACCCGGTGGGAAAGCCACCTTCGCCGCCAGATCTGACTGTGGTGGATGTGAACCTGAGATCAGTCATACACACCAGCTGGCTGTCGCAGCACTACTTCCGCCAGTCGAAGGAGAGCAACAACAAGGTGCTCGTGATGACCAGCAGCGTAGGTGGATTTTACCGCTGCCAGGTGTCGCCGTCGTACTGTGCTACGAAGCACGGCGTTGTTGGACTCATGCGCAGCATCGCCAACTATTACTACGACGATCCAGACATCAATGCGCGAGTGAACAGCATAAATCCTGGGACTGTGCGTACTAACCTGCTCGACGCAGCTGCCTGGGACTCCTTCGACAGTGACATCTTTGTGCCGATCGAGAAGATCGTCTCGACTGTACTGATGCTCATCGACGGGCACGATGTCGACGGGAGCGAAGTTGGAGGGAAGCCCATCAGCAATGGTGCAAGTGCAAATGGCAACGGCCACAGCGGAAAGAAACTGAATGGCAAGGCGGTCGAGTTGTCTGGCACAAGGCATTACTACAGAGATCAGCCGCCTTTCTGTGATGCGCAGATGGCGAAGACGATGGGTGACACTGATCGTACGACATACGCTGGCAGCTGAGAAGCGATAGTATAGTAGCAATCATGATCGTAAAGGGCATCGTATGAGGACACAATCTTCCCGCACCACAAGTGTGTCTACAAGCTGGCGCTTCTCTGGACTTCGTGATTTTCACTGTTGGAGCAATACACTGCTCAAGTGCTGCAGTCGCAGTGATCGGAGCAGTCCTCTCAGTTGTATAGTATGGCGACAGTACAGCAAAGTCGTGTCCCCAGTACAGAATCTGACCCGTCCTCTTGATTTCTCCCAACTCATTCACAGCGACTCCTATCGCTGCACCAGCTTGACCTTTGCATTCAGATCCGGTTTCTCCCATGTCATGAACGCTTTGCTCTTGTCAGCTCATGGCTCTGTCGCATGGATGAGGGAACTTACCTCTCATATTCCGCATCTCGCCGGCTGGATCCCACTGCCACGCGCCGTCCGTGCTCACGATATCGAACTTCCATAGCAGCCTGCCCAAGATCAACCGCATCTCCATATACGACAGATGCTTCCCAATGCAGCCTCTCGGCCCAAGCGAGAAAGGCTGAGCAGCCTTCTTGTAGTCTGTATCGTATGCCTTGTCCATCCAGCGTTCTGGGATGAACGAGTCTGGGTCCTTGAAGTTGACTGGATTGTGGGCAGCGGACCAACTACCTACAGCCACTGAGGTACCGCCCGGAACCCAGAGTCCATCGATGGTATCACCATCCTTGGGCACAGTACGCAGCAGACCTGTAGGCACCGGGGGGTGAATGCGGAGACCTTCCTCGATGCAGGCGTTGAGGTAAGTGAGCTTGCTGAGACTTTCATAGTTGATGTCACTCTCCTCCTTGAAGGAGCCACGAATCTCATCGCAGAGCTTGGTATACTTGACCGGGTTCCAGATTAGCCGAGCAACGAGTCCAGAGAGTAGATTCGCGGTAGTCTCGCTGCCAGCAACGATGAAGAGCGCGCTGTTCACTATGATCTCATCTTGCTTCAGGTCGTACTTTTCCTGCTGCTTGAGTATGTACCAAATGAAATCCTTGTGGTTGCTATTGCCGTTCTCAAGTCTCTGCAAGCACTTCTCTCGGGATCTGCGAAGATGTTCGGAGCGGTATGCTTTGCGATATGCTGGAATAAGACCAACGAGGAAGCGCTGTGTGAGCGATCCGACTTCAGCAAAGCGTCGGGTGGCCTGCTCCAATGCGCCAGTCTTGACAGTCTCGTAGATCATGGATACCCATTCGTGGAATCGGCCTGAATCGAGGCAGCCAAAGGGATCTCCAAACGCCAAGTCTCCAATAATGTCGAATGTCGTGAAGTTCAGCCAATTGACAAGGTTGAAGGCTTCATCACTCTCGGCCATGCGTTGCATATTGCTGATGAGCTGATCGACGTAGCGTTTGACAATGTACTCTTGCTGAACAAGTGCCTGCTGGCTGAATGAGTGACTTAAAGCACGACGTTGCCTTGCGTGATTCTCGTCGTCCGCCATCGTTAGCGTGGTAACACCTGCGACTGCTTGTACAGAACCAACGTGGATCGGATCCTTGTGAAAGTTGGCATGTCCCGGACGATGGCCGTAGATATCTTCCCAGGCTTGCACTGAGTTGAAGGCGAGCTCGTTAGGGGAGACGCGGACCACGCTGCCGTACTTGTCGTGCAACTTCTTGTTCTCGAGTGGCAGTCGACCGCGGAGTAAGGCTATTATTCCGGGCAACGCACTACATGCGTTCGATCGTGGTCCGGGGAATTTGGCGAGTGGATGTAGGAAGGCGTTGTAAATCAATGTGTAGGCAACCCAGCCAACAGCCTGACTGGAGTTAGTTCTTTTTGCCCGCAAACAGTATTGGAGTCGAATCTTACCGCAAGTACAACGCCCAAGGGCGCCACTGTCGTGATACTGTACATCTTCGTCCGCTCCAGCTACACGTGCTGGCGTACTCGGCGATCTGAGATCAGAAGATCACAACACTGCTGGCACCTCAATCGTGATGGTGGAATAAATTGGTGTCCAAAGACGGGGAGGGCAGTAGCCAGGTTTCCGGACTATAGGGCGTTCCTGCTAAAGTCCACGGGAAATACTACGAGAATTCACTTCTGCCGCTGCTTGAAAAAAAGGACCAGGCTGGTTGCTCAAGTTTCTCACTACAATACAAAATCCGAGTTCGGAAGCAATAAGGATACCCCAATCTTCCCCCAGCGTAGTTGAAGTTGGTACTTACTTGGCGCGCATTCTGGATCCGTGATACCCTTACCTTCTACATAGCTGGCAGTGGGTACCAGACGCGTACTGCCTCAGGCCGGCCATTGTTCCACCGGCACTGCCGAGCTTCACTTGCATAGCTCAACGGGGGGCAGTCGAGCAATTCGAACCCGGCTTTCGCGTTCATCGCGCGGGCCTCGTGAGGTGTGGAGGTAGCGGGGAAGATGGAGTCGATTGGGGTGCGGAGGAGAAGTGCGGAAAAGGAAACCCATGGATTGCACGGGCGCTTGGACCACAGCAATCTTGTGCATGGATTTATGCGGAGCGACACAGCACAAGATGGCAACTGTGAAAGGCGAGACACACGCCACAGATATGGGCTAGATTTGGCGATATCGACTGCTCTGCTCAGATTCCTCTAGCTACGCGCCTGAAAGTGGGATCCCCGGAGTTTGAAAGTGACAGCAATCAGTTCTGACGCTACAGCCTGGCACGTAGATCGCTACCCATCTCCTTCTCCAGCCTCGGAGCATCCCTCTTCGCCCACTCCCGCATCAGCTTCCTCATGATCTTGCCAGAGGCGAGCTTGGGCACCTCGTCTACGAACTCGATCCCGCCGACAAGCCGCTTGTGCTTCGCCACACGTCCCTTCATCCATTTTTGGATGTCCTCCGCTGTGACTTTCCCTTTCGCTTCGTCCTTGAGCGCTACGTAGGCACGAGGCCACTCTTCGTTGTGAAGCGTCACGCCCACGGCTGCAGCGTCTGCGATGTCGTCGTGCTCGAGTAGAACAGCCTCGAGCTCGGCTGGCGCGACTTGTAGGGCGTTCACCTTGATGAGCTGAGATTCATGTCAGTAAGATCTCCAGCAACACGACCCACCAACGCCGTGAGAGCTTACCTCTTTCTTCCTGTCGACAATCCAGAACAAGCCCTCGCGGTTCACGACTGCTACATCTCCGGTCTGCAACCAGCCATCGGGACTGATTGTATCTCTAGTCGCTGCTTCGTTCTTGAAGTAGCGCATGAACACATTCGGTGCTCGGATGTACATCTCGCCTGGAGTATCGTAGCCAACTTCCTTGCCGTCGTCATCTAGTAGCTTACACTCTGTGTTCGGGATGAGCTCGCCGACAGTACCTGAGTCTGACGGTTCTCGTTGCAAGATAGATCCGCACGTCACTTCGGTCATACCCCAGCCCTGCTTCACCACGACATTGAATCGTCTTTGTACCACATTTTGTAGTTCCTTGGACAACGGCGCCGCGCCACAAAGCATCCCTTGGAGTGAACTCAGATCATACTTCGCCGTCTCCGGACGCTTCGTCAGCATAACCAAGATGGGTGGTGCGACTTGTAGATGCGTAATCTTGTAGTCCTGTATGTGTTGCAAGAAGTCGGTATATATGAACTGCTTCATCACGTAAATCGGCACATTGCTTTTGA
The DNA here is from genome assembly GCA_002077065.1 of Cryoendolithus antarcticus. Taxonomy (NCBI): domain Eukaryota; kingdom Fungi; phylum Ascomycota; class Dothideomycetes; order Cladosporiales; family Cladosporiaceae; genus Cryoendolithus; species Cryoendolithus antarcticus. The sequence continues at coordinate 88,264 of NAJO01000050.1, read as the reverse complement.
CGGCCATCAGACAAGCGTACAATTGACCATAAGCGTGGTATCTGGAAGTAAATCAGCCTCTACACGATAAAGGCATGGAATATATGCTTACAGAGGAAGAAAGCCAAGCCAGCGCTCGCCTTTGACCTTCTCGCCAGCGTCTACGTCGACCTCTGGCCACCGTATTCTCATCGTCTGAGCGACATTTGCGATAAGATTATGGTGGCTTACGCAGCAGCCCTTTGGCAGACCTGTCGTGCCCGAGGAGTAATTGATGGTGGCAACGGTCTTGACCGACTGCTCGGGTGTGAGATGCGTCCACTGGTACGAAGCAGCGTCCCCGGGGCTAGCGAGTAGCTCGCGCCAGTCCCGTACGCCATCTAGAGGTGCACACGGCTGATCGTCGAATTGGTAGATACGGTCCTTGGATAAGCCTACAGCTTTCGCGGCTTCGATTGCATTCTGCGTCATTGAGGGATGGGCGAGTATCAGCACCGCCCCAGTGTTACGAAGTTGATGCGTGACTTCAGAGACGGTGTAGATAGGGTTTGCAGCACTGAATGCTCGACCGCTGCCGACGATTCCAAGGTAAGCTACCGGGATGAAGATGTTGTTGGGCGAGTACAGCATTACAATGTCGTCTTGCTTCAGGCCCAAGCGGTCCAGACCGAGTGCCAGACGTCTGACCCATAGCAGTAGCTCTCGCGCACTTAGGTGATGTTGGGGATTTGCGGCATCGCGCCAGACTGGCTCGTCAGACACTGGCTGGCCTTCAGGGAAGAGATAGCTAAGAACATTGACCTGCGCCACTCCGTCAGCACACCTCTTAATGACCTGGTATGCTGAGATCATGCCTTCGGGATGTCAATATCGGACCATGGGGATCGAATGATCATGATGGCGAACTACCCCAAGTATGGCAAGGAAGAGGAATATCAAACTGAGAGGGATGTGTTTGACGGGCACGAGAAGAATTTTCACGCTCCAGACGCGAAATGATACATCTCGACAGACTTACAGCAGCATCTTTGCCTACAGAGCCAACGTCCCTCAGAGGCGCAACACCACTGATGGCATCTACAACCGAGGCTACATGTAGGCGGAGGTGAAAGTATGTTGACCCAGAAGACGTGGGGAAGCGAGAGGCTGGATGATGGAAGCGTAAGCTTTGACCACCGTCGGGATCGATTTGCAACAGCCGGACGACATGAGCGCCAGCATGTCTTGTGCCTGTTGTGGCGACGAGGAATGATGAGTCTCTCACGTTCTCGAGAGGTGGGTGACTTTGGAAATTACAGGTTGAAAGCTGGTCATTCAAGTCTGGGTGGTAGTGTCCTTGAGAACTTCGACCGTCATCATGTCTGATCTCAACATCGACGGTCTCTTCTCGCTGCAAGGCAAAGTGGCTTTGGTCACAGGCGGTTCGTACCCAAATCGTTAAATACTGAGTTCTCGACGTTGACGTCGATACAGGCTCTCGAGGTCTCGGCCTCCATGCCGCCACTGCATTCCTTCTGGCTGGCGCGAAGATAGTCTTCATCAGTGCACGCAAAGCTGCCGGCGAGCAAGGCATCGATCAAGCCATCGTTCGATTGAACGCCCTTCCAAACATCTCAGGCAAAGCAGTCGGAATCACTGCAAATGTTGCGGAAGTCAAAGACATCCAACGTCTTGTCGACGACATCACAGCTCGCGAAGGACGACTCGATATTCTCGTTGCTAACGCTGGCGCAACATGGGGTGGCCCGTTCGAGCCCACGCCTGATTGGAGCTCGCAGAAAGTCTTGGATTTGAATGTCAGAGGCGTGTTCAACCTGGCGAGGCTCTTCACGCCTCTGCTATCTGCATCCGGGACTGCAAAGGACCCAAGTCGGATCGTCGTGGTGTCAAGCACCGCTGCTACGAATGTGCATCATGTTGGGGAACACGGTACGATCATGTACTCTGCATCCAAAGCTGCTGCGAACCACCTGGCTCGCAATCTGGCTGTAGAGCTTGGCCCACGGAATATCACCACAAACACTGTCTCCCCTGGCTTTTTTCCGTCGAAATTGGCGAATGGGCTGATCGAGAACCTCGGTGGGCAGGCACAACTAGAGAAGGAGAACCCGAGGGGACGTCTCGGCGAAGCTGATGATATCGGGTCGGTGATGCTCTTCTTATGCTCGCGGGCTGGTAATTATATCAACGGTGAGCACATCGCTGTTGATGGCGGTGCCAGACTAGGCGCAGGCCGCTTGACGAAACTGTAACGCCGTAGCTTATTTGCCTCGCAATCTGGGAACCTTTCATCCTGCAAAACTTCGTGACGTGCTCATTGAGTATCTCAATGTGTACTGTGAAACTGCTCTCATTATGGTGAGTCTGCCCGTGAATCTTCCGGTATCAGCTTGCCCTTACGCATTCGATCGAACACAAGACCCCACGCCTGTGTTGTAGATCTCTCTTCTGTGAAGGGCTTGTCTTTTGGCGTGCTGTACATCTTCGTCATATCATACTGACGATCAAAGTCGAACTGCGTCAGAAGAAAGTACTGCCACTTGTCAGCGAGTGACCGGGGAAGGCTCAGCAAGTAGGACTGACCTCAAATCCCTTGTACGTCAAGTCCGAATCAGCGACACCCTTCTTGAGCCCTGACTGTTCTTCCAGCCTTTTCCAGTCTGCTATGTGGTCGTTGATGTAATTGCGCACTTCCAGAGTTGACTGTCGCCCCTGTGATGGACCCGTGCCCTTCAGACCAAAGTAATCGCACAACACAGGCCACTTCGTGCTCCAGCTTTCTGACCGCTTCGAATCGGCAACATTGAACGCTTCGCCGTTCTGCTCCTTCGGCAATGTGAGAGACAAGTGAATCGTCTGCCGTCCGATCATATCAGATGAGCTGTCGTTCGATAATGCCACCCAGCTTTTGGATGTACCAGGGAAGGGACAATCGGCACCCTTTCCTTCAACACTCGCGTAAAGTGCCAAGAAGATGCCGAGAACGGTAGCCAGCGAGTAGAAGTTCTGATTGGGAACGAAGCCGATGATGATATCTGGCCTGGTCTCGCACCAATCCCATGACTTGCCCTTCGCGAAATCGGACAGCCAGTCAAGCTGCGGATGATAGAAGAGTGAGTCGTGGTACGGCGCTTTTAGTCTTGGCTGGTCCTCCGAGAGTGGGACATGGATGTAGTCTGTGGGGTGATTGTCGAGCAGGTGACAGCCGTACATCTTCGCGCCAGTCTGGAGGACCACAAACTCAAGAGCAGGGCTAAGGGTGTCGATCGCTTTCGTGGAGCGCTTGAACATGCTGACAGCGTCCTCGAGCTCTTGCTGCATGTCTGTGGATGCTTTGTACGCTGTTCCCTGTCAGTATTAGACAGCGGGTATCGCATCAGATGTGTCACTCACCCAAGTAGTAGACCTGGGTGATGTTGTCGACTGTCTTGACCTTGTCCTTCAAGCTCGCTTCCAGATCCGCTTGACTGCCCTTGAGCAAGTCAATGCCGGAGACAATCTGTAGTCGCGAATCTGCTGGCCAAAGCGAGTCTTCATGCTTCAGTGGCCGATTCGTCATAGCAACGACTCCATCCCAGACGCCTTTTGCCGGGTAGTCGTTCAACAGTTCATTCACGAAGGACCATCCGGTCACACCGCTGGCACCAAAGATCAGTGCCCGCTTTCCCATTATGTCAGTAATGCTCAGGAACTACGAGATAGACGTTGAAAGGACGTTTCGTAAGGCGCAGAGACAGTTCGATGCTTAAAGGCAGTGTCTAGCACAAAGTATACACGATACTTAGCTGTTTTCCAGGCTACACAGATGTCAGACGGGAACCCTTTCGTGACTAGGCGATTCCTGCAGACTGCAGACTCTACGCAGCGCGCGTATGTCGAGAGGCATGCCGTACGTGGGCCCTCGGATGGCATGCTGGAGCTCTTTGTCCAGCTTCGGAACAAGCTTGGTACCTGAAAGACCCCGCGCAGCTGTGCCGTGAGTAAAGCTAGGCGCGTCACCCGAAACGCGTACGATACTGCAATATCGACAGCCAGAATCCTGCGATGGGGATATCTCTCACCTACCCATCCCAGCTCCTTCTTCGTCGCAATTATGGTTGGCGTGGACAATCAAGCCCCAGGCAAGCAGCCTGGTCTGCTATTCGTTAACAGCAAGATTACCAAACCGGACCAGCTGTCGCCTCAGCAGTACACAGCGTGGTATGCACGGCACATAGAAGACATCTTCAAGACGAGCGGATTCAAAGAAGCAGCAAGATGGGAAGCTTTAGACCCGACACAAGATCGCCCTTACCTCGCTCTGTATCCCTTAGAAGACCTCAACTTTCTGAACTCTGATGAATTCAAAGGTGCGAGGATAGAGGATCGCATGGCGTGAGTCATGGACTGATATCTTGACAGCGATTCCAGTACACGACGATCAACTCCCCGGCTCCGGTGCTGTATTCGAGTACGCAGATTTTGACACGCGTTATTATGCTTTTGAGCAATGGTACGAGCCTGAGAAGACGAAAAGTGGTAGGTGACGGATGGGTTGTGAAGGCCGGCGCAGTGCAGCTGATCGGCGCAGACCAACCCGACTTTGTCATCGCCTGCGGCTTCACGCCCAGCGACGATGCCGAATACGATGACTGGTATAGAACACAGCACTTACGTGAAGTCTCGGAGATTACTGGATGGCGAAAGACGGGTCGCTACACCTTAACGTACGCTCGACAGAACCGTAAGCCGGCCGGCGACAGCGACATCGCGGCGCCGCCCAAGTTCCTCACGCTGGTAGGTCGCTCCGGAGGTTTGGGCAGCTATCCACTCGGGTATGCTGACAGTGTGGCTCTGCAGCACTATTTTGATGGCGCGTCGCTACCAGAAAGAGAGCTCGCCAAGTCCGGAGAGGAGCCGCGGGCGAAGAAGAACATGGCCGCGATGAAAGAAACGCAGATTGCTGTCTTCAAGAAGTTGTCACAGTTCATGAAATGATGACGGACCAGCCTGTCGAATGTGCGCATGTAGACACAGCAGAAAGGAGAGGAATGGCTACCTGTGTTGACAGATCGTCAGCGAATGGACTCGCGCTCTGACCACAGCGTCATCACATCGAAATTGCCCTCGTGCTCTCAGTATTCTACTACTCTCGATCATCTTCTTCTCCATGAAACCTTTCCCATTGTCGTTGCGATTGTTGGAATGCAATCAACATACTGATCGTCCCGTCCACATACCGGGCTACGGGCTCACACCAGATCGGGAACCTTTACTGTACCTCGTCACGTGAAAAGGCTCGCCGCTCTGCAGAGGCATCTCGAGAAGCTCATGGCGCGCGAGAATGGCACCGGCGACGCGTAGCTGGCGTGGAACGGCCTGCCACTTGGGCTAAGATTCCTCGAATTGGTATCTTAAACTTCTTTTGTCTCTTAGTCCATCAGGTCTACTTTGGAAGTTTCACTCGTATTATTCTAGTGCTGCGCTCAAGTTCTCACGAGGCCAGACATCTCACAGCCTTTCTCTCGCAAGCCTCTACATCAGCAACATGTCAGCCTCCGTGACAGAAGCAGCTACGGCCAACAGCCAGCTCGATCCGTCAGCCGGAAAGATCACAGTCAAGGCCGCAGAGGGCCAAGGCACCATGAAGGCAGGGCGATGGGACTCAGTGAGTGTAGAGTGGTCAACGGCAGCGGACGCGAGCTGATCCTTTGGTACAGGAACAGCAGAAGGTCGTAATTACCGAAGTACCCATTCCTGAGCCTGAGGAAGGCCAGTTCTTGATCAAGATCGCCTCAGCATCTCTATGCCACAGCGACATCATGGCGTCAGTAGCTCCTTCTTCTGGCCAAGGAAACGACGAGCTGACAGCCTTCAAGCATCGAGCAGAACACGAAGAGCACCCTTGGCCACGAAGGTGCTGGCTACGTCGAGAAAATGCACTCATCGGTCGAGAACAAGGGCTACAAAGTCGGCGACATAGTCGGCTTCCTCTACATCCGGGGCTGCTGCTTTCAGTGCGAGGGCTGCCAGATTCACAACATCCATTGCGAGACTGGAAAGCAGCTTTTGCAGGGCTTCGTAGCCGATGGCTTCTTTGCCGAGTATGCGATCGTCGACGAGTTCAACTGTATACACTTGCCCGAGAACGTAGATGTGAACACCGCTGCACCGATCTTCTGCGCCGGAATCACTGCTTTCCATGCTGTGGATAGCTCAGAGCTTAAGGAAGGCGACTGGCTTGCTGTAGTGGGCGCTGGGGTACGTGCTCTGATCTGTGCCCGGACCGGAGCTCAATACTGACCGCACACAGGGTCTTGGTCAAATCGCAACGCAAATCGGCAAAGCCATGGGCTACAAAGTCGTGGCCCTAGACATCAACGATGCCACCCTCGAAGTGACGAAAAAGCAAGGCGCAGATGCGGTATTCAACTCGAGAACGAACAAGAACTATGTGGAAGAGCTCAAGAAGCTCACAAACGGCGGGGCGAAAGCCGCTTGTGTTTTTTCCAATGCAGACCAGGTATGCACCGTCGCGAGCCATCACGTATCGCAGCGCTGACAGTGCCTAGGCGTATACGGGCGCCTTCCAGATCCTCCGCCTCGGCGGTGTGTGCATGGTTATTGGTCTACCACACAACCCTCTCTCGGTCTCGAGCATGGACCTCGCATTGGGCAAATACAAGATCAAGTCTGAGAGCACAAGCATACCTCAGCGGATGAAGAAGGCGGTGGACTTCTTGGCCAAACACAACATCAAGCCTGAGGTCGAGCGGAGGAAGCTCAAAGATTTGAATGATATGGTCGTTGCGATGAGAGAGGGCAAGGCAACAAAGCGGATGTTGGTCAACTTCTGAGCGCAGACATGACAAGGCAGCGAGCATGTAAAGGCGTCTATGGTAGCCTTCATCTCATACACGTGATCTGCTCGATGTTTGTACTCTCCAACGCCAGCATGGCCGCTGATCGATTCTCAGCCTACGAGTGTCAATCGAGTAGGGCCGGGTACTCACTTCCAGCGAGTTGAGCTAGACACATTACCCCTCACAAGTAGTATCGAGGGAGGGGAGAAGCCGAAGGAGTCTATGTAGGAGGTTCTGGGACTTGCCAATAGGTGACACAATCCACACCCCGGACACTACATCCAACATGACGCTGAAGAAGATCGACTACGAGTTTCAGCACAAAGCGCTGGCTTACGACACCGCTCCCAACTACCAGCCATGCATCAAGCTCAGCTTCTTCTTCAACAAGCTGCCCGAAGTCTCATACGAGCAGTTCCACCGACACTGGGAGACCGTGCACGCGGATCTCACCATAGCAACGAGGGACTTCAAGGTCTGCAAGATCCAGCGCTACGTTCAGTTTCATCAGACGCCCGAAATGAGAGAGCAGGCGAAGGAACTAGGCCTGCAGCAGATCGAGTTCGACGGCTGTAGTGAGATCTGGGTGAAGACCTGGGAAGACTGGATGGCGTTCTACAAGGTTAGCCGATTCCTAGTCAACCGGATGGAACGGTAAGCTGATCGATTTGTAGAGTCCAGAATACGCCAAGGCACTTGCGCCAGACTGCAAGCACTTCATGGCTATGCCCATCTCTGTCATGGTCGGGCAGGACAATCTGATCTTCGGACATGCGATCCCAGGTGAAGGTGGGAAGGACGGAGTCACAACCGAGACTTTGAAGTCTAGATAGGCTCGGTTGACTTCGGTAGTGTAGGAACGTGGCGGAGTCCCTGCTCTAGCATGTTCTCACATCCATCGTGGTCGCTTCAGCGACCCCTCTCAGATCAATTAGATGCAGCAGAGGTGTTCGCCGTGGCCTATAGGAGAGGGGATGCGGCTCGGTCACGTGCGGGTATGCTTTTCCGGTTGCACTGAGCACAGATTATGAGCCAAGTCAGGCTATCTCTGTCTTATACGACGCTAACAGCTTCGTCAGCAGGGCGTCTCCGCACGATATCGCGGCGCTACCCCATGGGGAGGCAGAGTCTCGTTGCAGCCACTAAAAGTCAAACCTTCCAAGCTCTCGGTAACCGGCCATGTGCCTGGTGCAGAGGCCATACCAGGGGTGTGCATATCCCCGTGCAAGACATCTGGATATGAGTGGCTGATGCTGTCTCCCTCTCCCGTCGACGTCGTGAAGGTGCCTGTCTATCACTACTCTGCTGGATTGCGATCCTACATTGCACACCATGCCTTCAAACGAGATCAATCGCGACGCAGTCGCCGAGAAGGGCGACATCCGCTATCATGAAGGATCTTCGACTGCCTCTCCGAAGCCTGAGGACCATGTCATCGGTGCGGAGGCGGCCATGACTTGGAAGACATGGCTTGTGATCTTTGTGCGTACATCCTACAGTGGTGTTGGCGACAGCACTGACAGCACGGTCAGATCCTCTCTTCATGCTTCGGACTTTCTTTCTGGCCTGTGCCCACGACTGCGGCCATGCAGGGGAAGCTGGGAGCTAAATTGGGCGATGCTACAGGAACATCGATCTACTGGTATATCCCGGCCTACACAACGGGTTGTGCACTTGGATTCCTCATTGCAGGCGCAAACTCAGACCTTCTAGGCCGTAGGCTATTCCTGTAAGTTGCCTCTGTTGTCGTTGCGCTCCAGAAGAGTCCTGTTTCTGGGTGGTTGCAAAGTTGAAAGCCGCTGCTGCGCGTGCAACAGCCATAGCCGCAGCAACGCTAACCATCCACTTCTGGCAACACCACACATTGGAGCAACCACTGCGCATCTGGTAGGCCAGTAGAAGCGTTAGCTGACCGTTCACCATAGGCTCGTCGGCGAAGTTCTTGCATCCGTCGGAATGATCGTATCAGCCACCGCAAAGTCGCCCGAGCAATTTACTGCAGGCCTAGCAGTAGCAGGCTTCGGTGGAGGCTTCTGCCAGATGGCTATGTGTAGTATACCGGAGTTAATGCCCAATAAGTGAGTGATTCCTTGACGTCCTGAGGCCCCGTGGTAGGTGACTTGGGTCTGGAGGGTCAAAATTGACTTTTTCGCAGATATCGACACATCGGCATCACCATCTCGGATGGCTTCGTCTTCCTGATCGTCATCATTGGTCCTATCGTCGGTCGTTATGCCATCGATGTCGGTGATGGCTGGCGCTTCATCTTCTATGGCGGCTTCATTGCCCAGATCATCAGTCTGATCAGCTTGGCTCTGCTATACCACCCACCGAAACACCCCCGAGGTGTGCCATGGAAAGAGGCTATCCGTGGTCTGGACTATGTCGGCACAGTACTCGTCATTCCTGGAGTATGTCTGGTGCTAGTCGGAATTATCAGCACAACCTATATGAAGTCGACCAGTGTCAGGGTCCTTGCCCCGATGTGTGCTGGGTTCGGACTGCTGGTACTATTTGGGCTATGGGAGACCTTTAGCAAAGTCAAGTCAGTATACCAGATCGTCGGTGATGTGCCAGGCAACTGCTGACCTGCTGTTCAGATACCCCCTGTGCCCGCCGCGGATCTTCCGCTCTCACTACGGCAGAGAGTTCACGGTGCCTTTCATCATTGCGCTGATCGTCACTATGTAAGCACAGCTCATCGGCGTGGAGCGAGGAGATATAAAAGCTGACAGAGCACAGGTTCTACTACGGCATCAACATCATCTACCCGACCATGGTCAATGTCTTCTACATCACCGCGGAATCATCACGGTCAGATGAGCTACTTCTCACCCTACCTGGCAACCTCGGTCTCGTCTTCGGTGCCATGCTTCTGATTTGCTTTGGCAACCTCTTCGGGCACTGGAAGTGGACCCTCGTCATCTCTTGGGCCATGATGACGCTTTTCGGAGGTCTGATGGCAATGGTGACTCCCTTCAACAAAGGCACAATGATCGCCTTCACCTTTCTCGAGCAGACCTTCTTCGGCTGGGCGCAGTACGAGTCTATCGCCTTCACTCAGCTGGGAGTCCACCAACACGATCTTGGCATGTCGGGAGGACTTGCTGGCGTGGCAAGATACGCTGGTGGGAGTCTGGCGCAGGCGATCTATGTCTCTATTCTCACCAACTCGCAAGCCTCGCGAGCTGCAACTTCGGTGCCTGCTGCTGTCATGAGCGCTGGGGGTAGCATGGAGCTGGGCGAGTCCATCCTGGCAGCATTTCCCGGTGGTGCTACAGCGCTTGCAAAGGTGCCAGGTGCTACTGCCGAGATCTTGGGTGCTGCTGGGCTGGCTTTCCAATGGTCGTATGCTTATGCGCTGAAGATCACAGCGCTGTCGTCGCTGGCGTTCGGCGGCTTTGGGCTCATTCTGTGTCTTCTGACCGAGAACATCGATGCCAAGGTAAATAGATCTCTTCTCCGTGGACGTACATCAATAACTAACATTCTCGCAGATGAACGATCAGACCAATGTCTTCCTGGAGAACGATGTGAACGCAGACAAGAACGAGTATCACTGAAGTCAAGTCCATGTGAAGTGCCTGAGGATGTGGCTAGCTCAGGCCGCGAGCTCTCATATCACATAATCATCGCAAGCAAAACGCATCTCACTCAAAGGCCATCTGACTCAGTGGCAGGGCGCCCCTGGGCCCGACAAGACTTGATGCGGAATCAACCGTTCGATTCTTAGCAGCGCCGTGAGAACGCACTGTCCACGCGCTAGCTCTAGCAGCGGCGAGAGCTTGTCTCCGCCGCCAAACCATCAGGCACCGGGTACGAGGGACGCCTCCCCTACCATCTCTTATGAACGTTCCAGAGGAGCTTCACCACATCTCAATTGAACGGTTGTGCGATGCAAGAGTCTTGTCGAGTCTGGGGTAGTGTTCAAAAGCCACAATCTTTTTTGACTTTTTCCTCTCACTGAGTGCCGTCACATCGCTTTTGCGACAGTATCATTACCCTCCCTTGTGTTGTCGCGCTAGGTCCATGGTGAGAGGTGTCATCCTTGATGGTGCGGGTGTTTTGAACAAGTGCGACAGCCAGTCGAGGGTGGGTCTGAAAGCTGGAGGAAGGAGCGACGTTGTCCATGGATCACATCTCTACCACAGACCGATCCACCATACTCTCACTTCGCCTGATCCCAATTAACGATGCTCACCGTCTGCGTCTGATAATTGCTGATGAACACCACGAGCACAGCGCAGTACGCTGCCGACGCCGCGAACAGCTCCTGCCTCGATGCCTTGATCATGCCGGACATCGCTGCGCCGAACAGCAGGGTGAAGACAATGGGCAGTCCAATTGCCTTCAAGGCTGAGGCACCGGTGCCAACATCCGACAGTCGATACAACGCAATAATCGGAAGTACCAGCAGTGTGAAGATGGTTGCAACAACGATGGTGTTGAAGAGTGTGTTGATCCGACTTGGAGCGTAGTAGTCGACGAGCTTATTCGACGTCTTGAATTGGAGCTCGGGAGTGAGGAAGATGCGCTGGTGGCTATATCAGTATGCTGTTGCACTTCCATAATGTCTCCTGGACGACAATCAACGTACCCTGATGATCCGGCATCTGCACCGGTGCATTAGGAATCGGTCGACCCGTTGGAGCACTCACATCACGAGTCCCTCAAACATCGCTCCTTCCCGGCCGGTATGTAGAGTTACGATGTCCTCTTTGCGCAGGATGAAGTCTTGCTCTTCGTTCACGAGTGGCTTATTGTCCATAATCCAGTCCCGCACACTTTCCCAATCGCGAGCCGACGGCTTCTGGAGCAGTGACATTCGCTTGCTCTTCAGCAATAAATCATCTAAAGCCGCGGTCAGCATGCGCTTGGTCTGCCGCCACAGAGGTGCTCTCGTTGGTCGTACCATACTCCAGGAGCTGCTTTCGCAGCGCTTCGAACACTTGCGGTCGACCACGTCGGAACAGAAAGCCAGCAATGTCACCGGGCACCCCTTCGTCCAGATCACGACTCATACAGAATAGCTTTCGCTTCGCGCCGTAATCGCCACGCTCGTCAAACTCGTCTATTTCGTCAAGCTCTTTCTCGAGCTCCACAATGTCGTACTGCAAGCGAAGGAGCAGACGAGCATGCAAATACGCGAACCCGCGGTATTGCATGAGATCGTGGTCGCTGCGCTGGAGGGCTGCTAGTCTGGGATACCCATCGGGGCAATTATCGACTATTGCTTCTTAGGATCGCACAACTGGGTAGGTGCCTGGAGTTTTCGCCGCCAACCTCCGTGGTGACATCGCAGAAACGCTCAGTATTGTTGCGGTCGGGGTACGTCTTTCGCACCAGTACGAGCCAGCTCTCATATCTTACAAGTCCGTGTTCGTCTGTCGTCTTTCCGTTACGCCACATTGCCTCGCCGGAGCTGTGATTGCGCTTTGTCTGTAAAGCATCAGCAATGTCTTTACCACGATCAAGAGTGCGGGAGACTCACCTCCGCTGGCGTCTTCGACCGTGTGTCCTTCAGACCCTTGAATGGATTGCGCTCCGACACCTCGGCGTTGGGCTGCCGATTTTGTGTATAGCTCAACCCAAGAGAAGCCATCGTCGGGAGTTCTCGCCCGAATTCTAGGGTGCCACCGTCCAATGTCTTACTTGGCTTCTTGTCACGCTGCTCAGTCCTTGTCAGTTCCATTGGTCTTCGCCAGCTACAGTCCAGATGGAACTTACGGTTTGCATCCTGCGCCAGTGATCAATAGAGTAATACTCCCGATCCGCAAACCACTTCGAGCCATCACGCAGGGAACTATCCTCCACTCTGTCGTTACCCGGCAACCCCCATCGTATCGGCTTGTAGACTACTTCGAACTTCTCATCGTCGTCACCATCGGCCGTGATGTCATAAACCGAGCGCTCTCAATACCCGACAATAGGACGCTCTCTGTCGACTGGGTCGAATAGAAGCTCTGGTCTGACGGGCGATGCCGAGGCTATGGGCAGAGGATCGCGATCGTGGTATTTTAAGCTTTTGGTGCGACTGAATAGATCGGTGAGCTCTTCGGCTGATACAAAGATCTTGGTATTGCCTTTATTAGGGCGCCGAGCTGCAGGGCCGGCCATTGTAGGGAAAGCCTCGTCTTGCAGTATCTCCGTCAACTCCGTTGCGGTTATGATCGTGAATCGGCTAGGAGTCTCTGGACCTGCGTCGGCAGTCTCCGACCATGTGGTCGTACATCCATTCATGGTAGATTCCGATGGCGTATGATTGTTGGCTTGGAGGGAGTGTTCCATCGTAATCAAGTGGCGACGGCTTGGCTGGCAAGCTGGAGGTATCTTATTGATGATGCAATGGCGTACCATTCGATCAGAGATGGGAACTGGCGTGCAAACTTGACGACGAAACTTTGGTGGTTGATCCTGAGTAGTTGAAGGCCAGGCCGGGAAGAGACCTTTCGGAAGCAGGTGGCTGCCTGGCGATAGTGAATAGAGAAGCTTGTGGTGAAAGCACACGTGTTGACGTGAGATCCTGACTCAGTGGGACCGCTGTACCTTCACATAGATACACTGGACGCGCGCGCGCGGGAATGGGCGATGCTACAATCAGAGGAGTGTTTGTACAGCGAAGATTCCAGATTGCGCTCCGCGCTGACAAGGTGGCTATCGATCAATCTCAATCGTGGCTTGAGATCTGTCTCAATGTAGTGATTGTGCAGCTTAGTGCGCTCGTCGGGTATACAAGCTTATCTTTCCAATGTCATGGGAGGATAGCCTAACAATTTGTGTTATCCGAACATTGCATGAGTGGTCAGCTTGCGGAATCCAGCGGAGATGAGGCCGCCAACGGCTCAGACGCTTCAGTGGAGCACTTAGGCCACGCTGCAACTGGTGGTCTCCAACAAAGCGATCTCGACCCTTCGCCATACAAGACGGCTGCCGTGCTGATGATCGAGTGGGGCGTGTCGCTTACGTAAGATGAAGAGTTACAAGATGAGGTCAGTATTCTGTCACTGAAGAACACGACATGGTATCTGACGGAGCATAGCAGACAGCAGCATTGAGAAAGGTGCTCCATCAAACGTACAGATATTCCGTCGAGCGTCTCGCGCTAGTAGAGAACACTCCTGACGGCGCGCAGAAGTCCCTAGTGGCGAGTATCCGAGCTTTCATCAAGCAGCATGATGGTCCACATGATAGTCATCTGCTTATAATCTCTTACAACGGTCATGGCGGCGAGCCGTGCGGCGTCGGCGCTCCGTCCACGTCTCTCCTAATGGCGCCGCGCGGGTACATACGCGGTGGATCGGACAGTGGCGGGAACTCCGCTCGACCCAGTTTCCAGACGCCATATGCACGGTGGAGACCGATCGATGAGATGCTGCAGAGGGCGAGGGCCGACGTGCTCGTCATACTAGACTGCTGTTCAGCAGGTTCAGCCATGCAGCTGGAGACAGTGGAAAGGCTGAGGGAGGGTCCTCGTGTCTTTGAAGTCTTGGCAGCCTGTGGTCCCGGAGCAACGACTTGTGCGTCGGGTACCGACTCATACACTCGGAGCCTCGCCAATGACTTGCTTGAGGCTGCGGAGCACATCCAACAAGGCACTAAATCAGCAGTCAGTACCTACACACTCGATCGGGGATTGCTCCGGCGTGAGACGTGGTCATTCGGAACAATCTTGTACAACCGGGGTTGGACATCATTCCCTCGACACATCCGGCTGGCGCCTTTGAGGAGACGAATTCCAGAATTCCCCTATTTCGACTAGTAGCCGACTTGCTAGCATGGAGCTCAAAAAACATGCAGACTCACAATACTTCCAAACAACATTTGGTGCTCAAGTGCGCGCAGCGAAGCAGGGTCTGGTCAGTCCAATGTGCGGATGGCAGAAGTAGATGTCCATATCTGTGAGAAACACCGCAAGTGTTCTGTGATCTCTCAAGTCGTGCAGTCTAGTACTCTCCATCCTTTGTCAGAGATGTGAAGGCTCACGTATGCCGCACTGAGACGGTATCGGTCTTGTGGTACAGGGTGTTGAGATAATCCTCAACGGTTTGATTCGCTGCTTCTGTTTTTCCTGTGGGTCAACGCCGGCTCAGGAGCTCGTACTTGAGCTAGACAGTGTACCGCAGGATCGTAGAGTGCATAGCTTGTCGTACCTTCACCCAGCAGCCAGGACACCAGCTCCCTCATACTCCGCACTCGTCCTCGCCTGCTGCTCGGCCCACACCTTCTCCACCCCTCTCTTGACCCACGCTCCCTTTGCCGCCCACCCTTCGATGTCTTTCCCCCTCTCCTCACATGTCTGCAGCACATCCCAGCACCGCCCGTCCCCGACCTTACCAAGATCAAGTGCCAGCTTCTCCAGCGTGCCGAATCGAGGCATCCAGCCAAGTTCGACCATGTCATTCCAATGTCGATACGCGTAGTCCAGCAGTCGCAGGCCTTCGGCTTTGTTGAGAGGTAGATGATGCGCGCCGGAGGCAAGGAAGACGAGGATCAGGCGGTCGTAAGTCAAGGCTGTGGGCTTGACGCGGAGGGCGAGAAGCTCGGAGACGAGGAAAGATGCCTGGCGCTCATCTGGCGGTTTGGCTGTGCGACATACACGAAGCAGGAGATTGAACGTCTCGATGTCTGCGAATGTTGGCTTCGGTCCTTCAGCAATGGGCGCGAAGGTGTGGATTAGCTTATAGACTGTAAGCGCCGCTTGAAGGTCCTTTCGTGAGACATGGCACTCAATCAGTAGATTGAGGGCTGCTATTGGGACGGGCTTGTTGGCCGCATGGAGCTCTCGGAGCATCTGTAGCGCGCTTTCGATGAGTGCAGGGTCGGTCTTAAGATACGTGAAGAGAGATCGGGTCTGCCAAGCCGTTGGTGGGAGGTTCTCTTGTGGCATCAGGATGAGGATTGTAAGGGCGCGCTTCAGATCTGGCGGATCAGCGCCAAGGTAAGCATCTAGCAGCAGCTGATAGTGAAGATGTGTAAAGGTTTCACCTCGCTTGGACAGGTGCGTGAAGACGTCTGTCGCCAACGCTGGATCGCCGGCTCGCGAAGCGGTCGTCAGGACGTTCAGGCAGATCCCTGACGGCGGGTTCAGGAAGCCAAGATTCACAGCGTTCTTCCAAGCAAAGACCGCAGCCTCATACTCGCACTCTGCTGACGCTTTGTCAAGCATGTAGGCCCAGACATTCTTACTCACGTCCTCCTCTCCGCTGTCGTGCCATGCCTTGAGGATCGTATGCGCCTCGCCTACCTCGCCTGCTTCACACAACGTGTAGACGAAGAGATCCAGTAGCCATGGCTCCACTTCCGTCCCACCGCCCCGCATTTCGTCCAGTACCTCCAATGCTTGCTCGAAGCTTCCTTCTCTGAGCATGCCGGCAGCTATGTCCTGCTTTCCCTTCGAAGTGACCTCGAACCACCTCCCCTTCATGTACTCCAGTATGCCGGTCCGCATCAAGTGATCCACATGTACGGCTAGCACCTTCAACACAGCGTGGCAGATCTTACTGTCTGCTTCCAGCCCAGCAGCCGCAAGTTCAGCCAGATACTCCGCGACTCTCCAAGCCGCGCCATGGTCGGCGGAGGTGTTCGAGAGTATCAAGGCATAGTAAAGGTCCAGATTCGGCCGTTCCTTCCTCTCGCGTACCAAGATTTCTGCGATCTCACGCGTGTCTACGCATCGTCCCTCCAACGCGGTAACCTCGAGCCTGTCGTAGAGGGTACGCGTAGTGTCGGTGTTGTAGTCCGCCTTGGGATCCGGTAGAAGTCGCTTCTGCCAGGAAACCCGCGGATTGCGGTTCGCGTAGTCACTGTCGCGGGTTCCGCCATGATGTAGTTTGATCGCCTGCTTCCGCGCGGCAGGCGACTTGGCTCTTGTGGAGTTATGGCGTTGCGAAGGGGCTGTATTGAGGCATCTCGCGGGTGCGATCAAGGGAACGCGCCGTGTAAATGCTGGTATGCGCGACCATAAAGGACACAGGCATTGCCAAAGAGGGTCTGCCGCGAGGAAAGAACGGGACATGACATTGCTATGGGTTGCAAAGGGTGCTCACTGGGATGAAGTCGGATATGGTTTATTGGAAGCCTGAGGCATCAAGACGACAGGAGCACGTCGACGACGTCCCCTGACCTGAAGGTGGAATGAGGGTTCGGTACCAATAGTGCATAACGCTTGGAGCAGACATCATGTGGGAGATGTATGCAGTAATGTACATGTCTATGATACACTCGTGCGTGCCATTCGTACACCTTCTCTCTCTACTTTTCCGTAACGAGCTTCGTATCCGCAGTTCCATCATGCCACGCCTTCGGGACCAGCTCCTCGCTCTCACTCACAGGCTCCGACCTGACCGTCTCTTTGACAGCGGGCGTCTGAGCCTTCTCCACCTCCGCCTTCTGCACTGGCTGCTCCGCATCTTCCCCGACCGTCCCCTCGGCATCCCCAGCCTGCCTCTCAAGTTCGCCATCCACTTCTTCTTCCTCCAACTCACTTCCGTATACCTCCGGATGCAGCCTGAAACAATCTTGCATCCCCTTAAAGTTCTCAATGCAGTCCACACCCTTCGGCTCCTCCTTGCTGAAGACGAAACAGCTGAACGCCGCCCGGAACTGCTCGCCACAAGGTCCATCAGCCATGCCACCTAAGCATGGGCAATCCCAGTTGATCTCGCCAGTCTCCTCATTGAAGGCGCCTTGTTGACCGGCTTCTTCTTCGAGAGCTTCGGGGGAGCCAGGGGATGGCGTGGGTTGCGAAGTAGCCTCTTCGGGTGCGGCGGGTGTGGAGGACTGGAGAGATTGTGGCGACTGCGATTGCGTTGCTCGGGCCTGGGCGCGGCGGTGTGCGGCTATCGATTCGATGCTCGTGCTGACTTCCTCGTTCTCACTGCCGACTTCTGGTGGCGCATGAACAGCATCTACATTGATCCGTCAGCAATTGTCCATTACTTGCAGCCATATCTCAGTGCGTACATGCTGGCTCCTCCGCCCACACGTTGGATACATTATAGTAGTACACTAATCCGCCTGCCAATGTCCATCGCAGCGCCGTGTTCTTGAAACTCCGTGATGTCTTGTGCGGTGGCGCGGTTGTGAGGGTCCTTCTGGTGGCGCGAGGGATTGCGCGAGGCAGCGCGAGAGCGCGAAATGCTGGTCGATACATAACGAAACACACGATGGGATAAAGACAGTGCTGTACACGTTGATGTCAAAGTGGATGATAAATCCGAGGATGCGCTTGCCGTTCGAGCTTCGGGCATGAGGCCCGTGCATTCGACCTGCATTTCGTCATTGCCATGTTGAAGACGGCAATAATCCCCTTAGAAAATGGCAGACTCGAAACAGGAGAAGGGATCAAACCCGGAGGATCGGAGGATTGAATTGTGGCCAACGCGATTCTTGCACTCGCCATGGGCGAAAGCCACCGCGTCCCTCCCAGTCCCTGCCGAAATCGCCTTGATCATCCTCAACTCTCCGTTGACAGACTATGAGACTTTCAAGCGACTCTACAGTCGTGCCAGCACGGTCGTCTGTGCAGACGGTGGCGCGAACAGACTGTACAACCTCCTTACGTCAACCTTTCCGGATCACGCCTGGGACACCGCCTTGCGGAAACATCTACCCTCCTTGATCCATGGTGACCTGGACTCTTTGACAGCCAATGTCAGGTCTTGCTACGAGGAACTTGGCGTCCCTGTATCAAAAGATCCGGATCAGTATAGTACTGACTTCGGCAAAGGCATCAATCAGATCTCATTCCTTCAACCTGACGTCCGGGACATCCTCGTGCTCGGCAGCCTGGGCGGCCGCGTCGATCAAGGCATTGGTCTTTTACACGAACTGTATCGCGAGCAAGTTACGCGACATCCTGACGTGCGTTTCTGGTTGTTCTCCGAGTCGAGCATAACGTTCATGCTCCAGCCCGGGACAACTGTAATCCACCTCCCTCGAGACACTGGGCTCGTGGGCAGAAATGTAGGCATCTTGCCCGTGTACGGCAAGGCTGTGATCGGCACGAAGGGACTGGAGTGGGATGTGCAGGACTGGGAGACTGAGATGGGCGGCATGATGAGCACGAGCAATCATGTGCTGGAGGATGATGTGGAAATCACGTGTGATCGCGAGCTGCTCTTCACTGTTGAGCGGGGCGATGCGAAGTGAGCGGCCTGAGTGAAAATGTGTCTGCGCACTGAGCTCAAATGCATGCTCGCAATTTACTGAGCACTTCAGCGCTCTCAACGTCCCATCGAACGACTCGAGATGCCTTAGAGCGACACTCAGCACCTCAAGCTACATGCCCACCATCGGGAGGCGAACACCCCATTGACCCACAAGGGCACTGGAAGCATGGCTCGGACTGCATAGAATCTCCACAACGATTCTGAGCCTAAGCATTACTGATGCTCACACTGCACAGGTTCTCAAGGATTCCGAAGGGTTCCTGCATGCTTCCGTGGCACGAGTGTCTCAGTGATGGGCATCACATGTCACATCCGCGTCTGAGGAAGAGTCCCGAGATCGTGTTGCGGTATGCTGTGCAACAAATTCACCCGGAGACTCGAGACTGAGATGTAAGCTCATACATATACCATGAAATTTGATCAACGTGCGTCGACTCGATGTAGGTTGTACTGCACATCGTTGCTGAGCTGCGAAGTGGTAGAGAAGACGTGAGGTCTCAATGGTTCACCCGCCTCGCTTAGACTTGCCTGATTTGCCCCGCTGTGAAGTCGCCCCACCAGATATCATCGTCTGCCCAATTTCTGACCTCAGTTAATGTACAATAGGCAAAACTGCTTGTAGTACGCTGTACACACTCGTCATCGTAATCGCTGCACCACTGGATCTCGGAATATACTATAGGAGTGATAGGCTCTGGAAGCATACTGTATATACAAGCTGGACGACCTCGCACTGCGGAGCTGCACTTCTTCTCACGTGCTGCTGAGCAAGGATGCTATGTTGGTGTCAATACGAAGGAGTCGCACAATAGGAGGAACTTGACTCGGGCACCAGCAAAACCCAGGGCAACGAAGAGCTGTGAAGACCTACTGCTAAACAACCCAATACGACTTACTGTCGCGAAACAGAGTGCATACAAATCTACAGTAGCATTGGGCTCTTACCTTGTGCAATCTCGAGATTTAGACCGGTATCACATCTCGGACATCTTTCGCCATGGAGTGGCAACCAGAACAACAGCCTATTGCTTCGCTCACACAACTGCTTCGCGACTCGCTGAGTGGACACGACGCAAAGGCACAGCGCAATGCCGAGAAGATGCTCCAACATGTCAAGGGAGCATCGCCGGACTTCAACAACTACCTCGTATGGATCGCCACCACCAGCACCAATCCTACGAGTCTCAGCGCAGAGAACTACTTCGCCGCACGGAGTGCAGCAGCGATCATGCTGAAGAACAATGTCCGCACAGGCTGGGAGAAGATTGCAGAGCCGAGCAAAGTCTATGTCAAAGCCACGATCGTGCTTGGCCTGCAAGACGCTACACTGCAGATCCGAAACTTCGCCGGCAATGTCATCACCGAGATCGTCCGAGTCGGTGGCATCCTAGGCTGGCCTCAAATCCTTCCCGAGCTGGTGGGAATGGCTTCGAGTCAGAGCTCACCCGCGATCATCGACGGAGCGATGGGAGCGCTCTTCAAGATTTGCGAAGACAATAAGCGCGCACTCGATAAGCAGTATCAATCACAGCGACCGCTTGACTTTCTCTTACCCGAGCTTCTTAGATTCACCAGCAACCCCACTGCGAAAGTCCGGTCACGGGCTTTAGCCTCGATTAATGTCTTCCTCAATGAACCCATCGCTTCCACGTGTCGCGCACAGATTGATAATATCCTTCCCCGGTTCGTGGCACTGGCCTCGGATCCCGATGATGAAGTCCGACGATACGTCTGTCGAGCATTCGCATTACTCGCAGATGGCATACCGAATGTGCTACTCCCACACATGCAAGGAATTGTAGCATATACTCTTACGCAGCAGCGAGATCTGCAGAACTCCGAACTTGCTTTGGATGCCGCGGAGTTCTTCTTCGAAGCGAGTAGTACACCCATCCTGCGTGACGCTCTGCGACCATACATTGCAGAGATCATTCCGGTACTGCTGGACTCGATGGTGTACGATGAGGACGACCAGGCACGACTTGAAGGTGACGCAGATGATGCAGACGAAGAGGACGAGGCGAAAGACATCAAGCCTGTTTTCGCAGATGCGAAGCAGAAGGGATCACTTGCTGTATCGAGCGATGGCGTAGCGAAGACGAACGGTCAAGCACATGAAAGCGTCAATGGGTATGCTTACGAGGACGACCTGAGCGACGGCGAGATTGAGGACGACGATGCATATGGTGCGGATCCTGAGGATGAGTGGAACCTACGGAAGTGCTCTGCAGCGTCACTCGATAGTCTGGCAACACACAATGGCGCCCCCGTGTTTGAGATCACATTACCATGGCTGCAGGAAAATTTACAACATCAAGACTGGCAGAATCGAGAAGCCGCAGTCCTAGCATTGGGAGCAATTGGACCGGGCTGTATAGACACAGTCCAACAGCACCTACCTCAACTTATCCCGTATCTACTCACCCTTCTCGATGACCACCAACCAGTCGTCCGTCAAATCACCTGCTGGGCGCTTGGTCGCTTCGCGGGCTGGGCCGCGCACCTCGCTGGTGACGGCAAGATCCAGATGTTCCAGCCTATCATGGACGGGATCCTCCAGCGCATGCTGGACAAGAATAAGAAGGTGCAGGAATCCGCTGCCTCGGCTTTTGCGACCCTCGAGGAAGCTGCCAACATCGAGCTAATGCCTTACTGCGCTGTTATAGTCCAGCAATTTGTGCGCTGCTTCGACCAATACAAGGACAAGAACATGTTCATTCTCTACGACTGCGTACAGACACTCGCCGAGCATGCTGGACCTGCACTAGCACAGCCTGAGCTTGTGAAGCTTCTCATGCCGGCTCTCATTACGCGCTGGTCCAAGGTTCAAGATCAATCTCGCGAGATGTTCCCTCTTCTCGAATGCCTATCATACGTCGCAACAGCGCTGCAAGAAAACATCGCCCCGTTCGCGAAGCCGTTCTTCGAGCGCTGCATCCGCATCATCCACCAGAATCTGCAGGAAGGCTTCACAGCGAACGAGGAGGAGTACCTCGATCCGCCTGACAAGGACTTTCTAGTCACAAGTCTTGACCTCCTGAGCGCCATCATCCAGTCACTGTCTGAGCAGCAAGCGGTGGCTCTGACATCAGCCAGCGAGCCGAACATGCTCGAGCTCCTGACCTACTGCATGCGCGATCCCAACAACGATGTTCGTCAATCTGCGTACGCACTACTAGGCGACAGCGCAATCTACATCTTCCCTTTACTCGCTCCACACCTCCCACCAATCCTAGAGCTGGTAATAGCCCAGCTCGACCTCTCTCAAGGCATCTCGGCAGACCCAGAGACAGGATACAGGGTGATCAACAACGCGTGCTGGTCTTGTGGGGAGATCTCCATGCGCGCTTCACCTCAAATGCTTGAGCCGTTCATCCCTCGACTGCTGCAGAAGCTCGGCGCGATACTCACAGCCACCAACGTCCCTCAGTCTCTCAACGAGAACTCCGCCATCGCTATCGGGCGACTCGGCATCTCCTCTCACGCCGCTCTCGCTCTACATCTCGCCTCTATCGCACCGCCATTCCTGTCTGTAATGCGCAACGTCCAGTGGACCGACGAGAAAGGCCACGCGTTCAAAGGCTTTGTGCACATCGTACTGGATGCGCCGGAGAAGATGGAGGCTTGCTTGCTGGACTTCTTCAGCGCTATGGCTGGTGCACCGGGCGTGGTGTTGACAGGCATGGGCTCTGAAGGACCAGCTGAGGGTTTCGAGAGAGCCTTGGGGACCTACAAGGGCATGGTCGGGCAGGGCTGGGACGCCTTTCTTGGAAATCTCCCAGCTGAGCAGCAGCAGGCTTTGAGGGGATTATACAGGTTCTGAGTGGGCAAGGCGCAGACCTGCACTTCGGCCGCCATCTGCAGAAAGTGGCCGCGGTACAGCACACTCTGCTTACACACATCGTCCAGCGTTCCAGCGACTCTCAGCGACTCTCCACCTTTGCGTGGGCTTAGATAGTACACACCATGTAGCTTTAGATAGATTTGAGATTCGGAACTAGCATAGCATACTGTCCGCCTTCCGCGGCAGCTGGACAACGGGGTATGTGATCATGCATCTGGGAGGGATACTGGAAAGAGGAGGATACCATGAGGGACGGAAGAGGGGAAGGGTGAGGTGTATATACGGTAGCTGAGCTAGCTCTTGAGATGCACTGGGATCGAACAGAGTGTGGCAGAATTAGAGCCTCGATGTACAAGGTAACACTGTCGTATCAACATGCAGCCCTTGCGCCTCAGCTCGTTCAGGCATCGACCACGCACGACAATCCGTGTGCAGAAGATTGAAGTAGGCGGAAGATGGCAAATGGTCAGCATTGAGTCCTCGTGTCCTCAGGGAACCGTACATCAGTAGTTGGAAGGTCAGCCCCTCCGAACACTGCCCACTACTATTTTACATCAGAGAGATGATCGCCGGACGCTTCGTCTACTGACCGCGAGGTCAGAGATACGAAGGGAGTCGTGAAGTTATCGAGCGTGGTCTACGGCGACCTAGAGCCTGTCGTGAGGGGGTGTGAGGGTGGCTGAGGGACATCGTCGTGCGGGAGTGGAGCAATGTTCCGACAGAGCAGCACTGCCGTTCAGAGCATGCACACTGGGCCGCCGATGGCGATGTATCGCACACGCAGGCGGCTGAGTGGCAGGAATGAGTGTAAGCACCGGGTCAGTATGGCGAGGGATGCTTTCATCTGCCGGATCTGTTCGAGCGGAAACTGTTGAAAGGACGGTGCGAAGATTAGTCTAGCATCAGAATGTAAGACAAAGTTTCTGTGTCATTGCTGTGCATCGATTGGCTTTGTGAGCAAGCTTTGATTGCGTCTCTCAGAGGGAGCTGATCGGTGAAGAGGTGGCAGGAGGTGTTCCAACTGAGGACACCGCGATGAGTTGGGGCAGTGATGCCGCGTCAGTCAGGGGTCGGGCTGCGAGGACATCAAACTCCAAGGCCATTGAGAGTACGGTCTCTCGGTGACAGACCGAGGCCAGATGTCACTACTGCAGTTAAAACTGTGGACGCATAAGCGATTGCCATCAGATACTGAGAGAGAGACTCGCATAGGGGGCTTTTCAACACAGAGTGAAGACTGTCCCTTCACGGCTGCGCATGTCGCGATCTCACCGTTGCAGCCATCACGATGAACGCATAAGAGACTAGACATTCGAATGGAGAGGAGAGGTTGAGACACTGGTATCCTCATGGAAAGACAGTTTAGTATCTCTCAGCAGTGCCGTAGACTGGGGATTACCGTTGCAGCTACCACTGTGGACGCCTACGAGAGGCGTGAATCCGAGAGAGATTGACTTGACTGTTTTGGGAGGTGACTACTATGGTCTCTCCAAGGCAGTAGAAATGTTAGACTTACTATTGCGGCGTGCGTTGTAGGTGCTTAAAGTCACCGTTATGGTGGCGTTGATGCCTTATGCGCGATTAGATAAGCGTGACTGCCTGAAGCTTATTGGTGAACCCGCGCCTGCATGTGATATGACGGATGATCTCGCGATTCGACTTTCACTACTTCCACTCACTAATCCAGGTACATTAACCTCTCACCGAGGTGACACACTCAATATCCGCTATACCAGCTACCGTGATATCAGCAGAACCACCCTATCAAATCCACGGAGAAACACCCACAACCATGGCCACTCCTGGCCTACGACCTGCTCCATCTCTCCCCACGTCGAAAGATGATATCAACGGCACCTGGAAGTACCTCGAATGGGGAGTTGATTCGATAATGATCAACCTCTCTGCCGGCCTTACCCTACCTACCTACATGGCCCTCTACACCTCCATCCACAACTTCTGCACTGCCCAAAAGGCTGTAGGACAGACAAACCTGAATTCCACCCACAGAGGCGCTCATCTCCTAGGAGAAGAGCTCTACAAGCGCCTAAATGAGTATCTCAAGGGCCACCTGAATGGGGTTCATGGTGAGATGGTGAAACACGTAGATGAAGCCCTTCTCACCTTCTACATCAAGGAGTGGAAGCGCTACACCACCGCAGGCACATTCAACAACCATTTGTTCAAGTATCTGAACCGCCACTGGGTCAAGCGCGAGATGGATGAGGGAAAGAAGGATGTATTCGATATCTACACCCTCCACCTCGTGCGCTGGAAGGAGGATATGTTCGGAAGCACTCAGAATGCGGTCATGGATGCTGTGTTGCGCCTCGTAGAGAAGCAGCGCAACGGAGAGACTATCGAACAATCCAAGATCAAGTCAGTAGTGGACTCCTTCGTCTCTCTGGGGATAGACGACGCAGACAGCACGAAAACCACCCTCGATGTCTACCGCAAGCACTTCGAAGAGCCCTTCCTCTCAGCCACCAAGAACTACTACGAGAAGGAGTCTGCTGAGTTCTTGGCTGTCAACTCGGTCGTCGACTACATGAAGAAGGCTAGCCGCCGCCTCGACGAAGAGAAGGAGCGCGTGCCTCTCTACCTCCTCAGCGAGATCATGCAGCCTCTGATGAAGACTTGCGAGCAAGCACTCATCGCCAAGCATGCGGGAGTGCTGCGCGACGAGTTCCAGATTCTGCTTGACAACGACCGCGAGGAGGATATGGCGCGCATGTACACTCTTCTCAACCGCATTCCTGAAGGTCTCGATCCCCTCCGTACCAAGTTCGAAGCCCACGTCCGCCGCAGTGGACTGCTGGCTGTCGAGAAGGTGGCTCAGGCTGGCGAGGCGGTCGATCCTAAGCAGTACGTCGATGCCCTGCTCGAAGTGAATGTCCGCTACACCGCTCTCGTCAACACAGCCTTCTCCGAAGACGCCGAATTCGTTCGCGCGCTGGATAATGCCTGCCGCGAATATGTCAACCGCAACCAAGTCTGCCAAAAGAACTCGTCCAAATCCCCCGAGCTCCTCTCAAAGCACGCTGACAACGTACTCAAGCGCAGCCAAAAGTCCAGCGAAGAAGACGACATGGAAAAGCTCCTCAACCAAGTCATGACAATCTTCAAGTACATCGAGGACAAAGACGTCTTCCAGAAGTTCTACAGCAAGATGCTCGCCAAGCGCCTCGTGCACGGCACTTCCGCTTCAGGAGACGCCGAGACGAGCATGATCAGCAAGCTCAAGGACGCTTCCGGCTTCGAGTACACCAACAAGCTGCAGCGCATGTTCCAGGACATGCAGACCTCCAAGGACCTGAACAAGGGCTACGAGGAGCACCAGAAGAACTCCCTCTCCGGCGGCGACAGCGGCATGGACACCTCGTACCAGATTCTGGGTGCTGGCTTCTGGCCTTTGCAGCCTCCGACCACGAACTTCGCACCACCAATCTCACTCGTCAAGGCGTATGAGCGCTTCACACACTTCTACAACGACAAGCATGGTGGGCGCAAACTCACCTGGCTGTGGAACTTGTGCAAAGGTGAGATTCGTGCGAACTATGTCAAGATGGGTAAGGTGGCGTATACTTTCCAGGTCTCGACGTATCAGATGGCTATCCTACTGCTATTCAACGACAGCGATACAGTGACATATGATGAAATCGCCGCGACTACTATCTTGGCGAAGGAAACGCTGGACCCTTCCATCGGCATCATGCTGAAAGCGAGGGTGCTGACTGCCGTGCCTGAGGGTAAGACCGAGCCAGGCACGACGTATAGTCTGAACTACAACTTCAAGCACAAGAAGACGAAGGTGAACTTGAACATCGCCATCAAAGCGGAGCAGAAGCAGGAGGCTGAGGAGACGCACAAGACGATTGAGGAGGACCGGAAGATGTTGATGCAGGTACGTTACTTCTTCTCCCCTTGCCCGCTCCTTCTCTTGTGCTCCTATACTGACTCTCCTGCGTGCACAGTCCGCAATCGTCCGCATCATGAAATCCCGCAAGACGATGAAGCACACGCAGCTTGTCTCGGAAACCATTTCGCAGATAAAATCCCGCTTCTCCCCCAAAGTGGCCGATATCAAGAAGTGCATCGACATCCTTCTCGAAAAGGAGTACCTCGAGCGTCTAGAAGGTGATGAATTGGGCTACTTGGCCTAGGCTGGTAATGGAATACGGGTGTATATTGGCGTTTTGGGGGCGGGATGAGCGACGAGAACTGCATGATTGGGACGGCTCGGTCTGGGCAATAAGGGGCATAGCGACGGCGTTTCCTTCTCCGTGGTTACTTGAGCCTTGGGAAAGCCGGGCAGGGTGGTGTGGTAGCTGCAGTACTGAAATGGAAGATGGAGTGAGAGAGGTGTGGGACTTCGTCGTAGAAGTCGGTCCCAACATACGTTTCAACACCTCATTGTGCAACAGACAAGTCTTTTTCCAGCCGTGTGTGGTGGCCTTGCGCGCGACTTTGCCATTTCTGTGCGGTCATGGAAAGTCGGGGAACGCGGATTCCGCTGTTGGAGATGTACATGTACTCGACATAGCTGCCTCTCAGCATCCGCCGTCGATGAGAGGACGCTTCGCTTCGCGGCGTGACTCGTTTCAATCAGTCTCTCACGGCCACGGAAGCCATACCCCTCTTCCCTCCTATGCCCTCTCCTTCAACCTACGAAAATTGCCTCAATCCCATACAACCCTGCGCCCTTCACCAACAACCTCACTGCACACTGCCATAACTGTGCAGAAGTAAAAGCTCCTCTCTTCTCCAAGACAGTGCACATTTCACAAACCAGACTGACGATATGGAAAAAGTAAGGAGTAAGGTAGAACTGTTCATGTACATCGCGTTACCCCGACCCCGTATCCCCACTACCCAAGGTATGCATACGCCTTTGCTTTTCCCCTTCTCACTTACGCCCACGCGCTCACAAACGCCCAAGCGGAAACGTGCCCATAGAGGGAGAGGGGCACGTATGCCCAGCCCCATCGCCCTCAGCTAGGAGAGAAGCGCACAGATGCAAGGCGAAATGAGAGGGTCTCATCGTCTCCCCGCCCTCCGCTCCCCGGCGACTTCTTCATATGAGGGTATGGGTGGACCTCCTCTTGCGCTCTCGTCCCCACTTAACAATCTCCGTCTGTCGCCCTGGCCGTGATTACTCAACGCCGTGCGACCCTCATACGCGCCCTCATCGTCACCCTCATCCCCATCAGAGCCATCCGTATACCCATCCCTCTCATCCCCATCAACAGGAGTCTGCCGATCAACAGGTGATGGCGAATCCGGGTAAGGCGGTGGCGAGCGGTCAGCAGGCTCGAGCGGCAGGCCAGGGTTGGCGCGAATGTCGGCGTCGCTGTAATGCAATCCCAGACCGCGGGGATTGGAGGGCGTGGGACTGTCGGTGTAGGGCTCAAACTCCTCGTCCTCATCGTCGTCTTCGGGGTCGGAATCCTGACGTTGCTCTTCATGCGCTTCCTGCGCACGCTCTTCATTGAAACCAATAGGCGCCAACGAAATTTCCGTCGGCGATCGTTCCGGCCCAGGCGATCTCGTGGTCGGACCGCGGGATAGTCGTTGCTGCGCACTCTGACTCCTGCCATGTCCCGGCACCCAGCCCTCAGCCCTTCCACCTTCAAGCAGAATACTCCCCTGCTCACTGCCATAAGGCGGCGGCGGCGCAAGGCTGCCAGTCATAGGCGCCAGACCCCATTTCTTCACATTTGCCTCGATGAAGACGAAGCCCGCTTGGCCGAAATTCACATGAACACTCGCGGGTCCGTCGGCGCCGACAGTGGGGAAGAAGTTCTGCGTCTTCAGGCCGTGCGCGAGGTCGTCGAGTTTCTTACCATTTCGTGTGAAGAATATGCTTCCCGTGCGGGGGCGATAGCCGACGCCTACGACGTCTCCCTGGACGAAGGGCGGACCGTAGGGGAAGGGTGTGAAGGGTTGGTTGAAGCGGCGGGAGCCGGAGGAGGTGTACGCTATGCTGTGCTTATGGTAGCCTGGTAGTCTGAAGAGTGGGTAGGGCTTGGTGGTGAGGCCGATGGCTATCAGGGTCGTGGAGGGTTTGTCGTAGATTTTCGCTTCGAAGTAGTAGGTTTCATTTTGCTTTGGGATGGGGAGATTGGATTGCACGGAGCAGGGGGTGTCGAAGAAGTCGATCTCTGTTCGTGATGAGATGAAGCAGGGTGCGATCTCGGGTGCTGGGTCGAACTCCCATGCCGAGACACCTTTCTCCTGTATAGCTAGGAACTGCGACAGTGAGATGTCGGTCGGCAATGAGTCAGGTGGGTTCGCTGTGACGAACGCTGTACCGTGTTGTCAGCTTGCATCCTTGTCCATCAACATCAAGATCACTCACCTTTCGCCCTGGCATACTCCCCTCTTCTCCCCTCATCCATAGCAGCCAGCGCATCCTCCTCTTCTCTCAAGAACGCCTGCTCATCATCATACTCTCCCGGCCTACCAAATCGATCAAGCAAGATCCTCCCTCTGTTCGTATATCGGAAGAAGTAGACCGCCGCGATGATCAAGCCGATAAAGGCCGCGCTACCGAAAGCCGACAAGATGCCGATGAGGATGCCTTTGCCAGTCGATCCGAGTCCTTCGGTGGCGAAGGAAGCTCGTTGTGCTTGCCATGACTGCCAGCGAGTATGCGGCGTCGGGAAGCAATCGGTAACTGCGATGGAGGATGTGGAGGGGATGTAGGAGGTTGCGAAGGTGGCGGGTGTGCGGTACAGCACAGGTTGCGCCATCGGAGGTAGATGTGGGTGGGGTCACAGTCGCGCAGAGGCGATGTGATGGTTGCTGGGCTGCCAAAACGGGATGTGTATTCTCGAGGTCGATGGTGACTGCCTGTCGAGGGAGCTGCTTGCGTAAGTTGCGCTGGCAGATGACAAGGGAGCACGGGTGCCTTGGTCGGTCAGTATAGAAAGTCGTGATAATTTCGTGTTCCTAGGCGATAGCGCTATGTCAGATTCGCAATGTTTTGTCGTCGTCGTTGCGGCGTAGTCGGGTCGAGATGGACGCTTTGACGTCGATGTCTCGATGATGGAGCCGCCCGCCAAGCAATGACCCAGATCTACGTTTAGCGGAGACACGGGCCACGCGACCACGATACAAACATCATCTCGCATACGCATGCTCGAGCAGACACGCTTGACGACCCGCACTCGCATCTACGGACTGGTCGCGACTTTGCAGCATCGCGTTATATCAGAGCTCGTTGCAGCAGCTCTTGGTCGCTATCTGCTGCCTTAACCGCGACTTGAGCCGCATAGCAGCGTAGATAGCAAGGTCAGTGGCCAGGAACTCTTCTTCCTTCATCCACATGGCCTTCTCTTTCGAGTGATGGGCAGGACGGAGCAAAGGCACGCTCGAGTGATTAAGTGCTAAGCCTTACCATTACGCATCGAGAAGAGTAAGTATGTACGACGAGAGCGTTGCGAGTGTGAGAAGCTTGCTAGCGTGCAGAGACGAGGACGACGAGTGTAAGCTGCATCTACCCCTTCAGCCCCTCCGTCACACCTTCCAGCCGTCCCCACCCCTCCGTCCCCTCCCAACTATCCTTCCCTCGCCTCATTACGCCCTTAACCGCACTCCGTGCCTTGAACTTCCAATCCCTCGCCACAACCTCCCCCACCCCCATCCCCTCTGTCCTCTCCATGGGTCCAAGACTTTCATAAGCCTCACACAACCGTACCGTAGCCTCGACAATCTCATTCCAGCGCTTCTCGCTTTCAGTCTCCCAGCCCGGCTGCACAGTGACAGCGCGCCAGGCTTTCTCCTCGGCCTCTAGCGCGGTACCAGGCCGCCGTCGCCACAGCGCCAGCCGTGCTACAAGCTGCCAGAGAGACGCTGAAGCGGTGATCAGAGGGATCACAGCCTCATCAACGAAGCGGACGGTCATTCTGACCACGCCTGGGGCTGTGGGATCGTAGGTTTCCGATGAGGCTATGGCGTTGTTCACAAGCGCGCGAAGGATCGGGAGGTCGATCGCCTTCTCGCCTTCGCTTGGGCCGCGGAGGGCGACGATCCGCTGTAGGGCTGAGAGCATGGAGGTGTAGTCTGGAGGGTCGAGGGATGCGGCGACGGTGAGAACATTATCCCAGATTCGAGGGGAATCGTGTTTTAATTTCGCAGCGCGTTTGAGGGCGCTGAGGGCGTCGAGGTGAGTTTTCTGGATGTGTGATGTCGTGCTGGAGGCAGGCGTGGGGTGTTCGGTGTCGTCGTCGAGGGCTACGGGCTGAGGAACGGTCGGGCTGCCGTCGGGAGTTATACGGAGAAGGGCAGCGGCGAGGTTACTCCAAGCTTCGGCGTCTGTGTCGTCTAGTTGTACGCAGCGGGAGAAGGATTCCACGGCTTTGGGGTAGTGTTCGAGTTCTAGCTGGGCGCAGCCGAGGGCGAACCAGGATTGCTGGTTTAGCTGGTTGACTTTAAGACTCTTTGTGTAGGCTTCTGCTGCTTTGAGATAGTCCCGCAGACTGTAGTAGTGTCTGCCGAGTGACCGCTGAGCACGAGCATAGCGGTTTCCGGAGACCTCCCACGCTTTCTCGAACATCTCGGTGGACTGATCTATGTCACCTAGTATGCAGTATAGCCTGGGGGCGTCCAGTGGTGCCGGATCGCGAGCTGGGCCTTCCCAGGTCTCTTCGTCGTCTACCTCAGCCCCAGGAACATCGGCTACCCCTGATGTGGGCAGGAATAGCTGCCGTCGAACGATCTTCTTGGCACGGTCCTCACGTTCTGTGGCAGCCCAGCACAGCGCAGCTTCAGCCCACATCTCCAAGCGCTCGTAGATCTCTAGCGCAGATCTGAGGCCACCCATCGAGACCCATCTTGCTGCCAATTCTGCCTCAAGGTCCCATCGTGTGGGTGACGCGAGTTGAAAGATGTAGCGCAGACGTTCGGTCACGGGAGCAGACTCGGACTGTTTGGGCTTCGGCAAGAATGTGCTCGCTGCTACAGTACCATCGCTGTCTGCCGTTTGGTCACCCTCTTTGCCAGTGACATCTGCAGTGTCTGCGATCACTTGATCTACGAGTGCTTGTAATTGCAGCAGTCCGCGCTCAACGGTCCGGGACTTGTAACCTTCGATGCGACTTCGCACCAGCAAAGCCTGCGTATAGACTTGCCAGTTGGAGCTCCCGCCTTCGAGTACTCGAGTGGCGTATGGCAGTGTCTCTTCGCGAGTCAAGCCATTGTTCGGCGATGTATTCGTGATTGACGATGCTAGAGCGAGTAAGATACTTGAGTCAAGTGGGTCAAGCTGAGGTTGATTGGCGGGATCCAATGATGCCAGCATTGGGGAAAGGGAAGAAAGTGCCTGGATCTCTGGTACTCCACGAGGCTCTGCGGCAAATGAGATCGACTCGAGCAATGTGTCATCATTGAGATCTAAGTTCTCGGGCTGCTTGATGTCGGTCGTGCCATTGCCTTCCACCAGCTCACTGTCCGCGCCAGGACTGGTTGCGCCATTCAACGGCTGTGCAGATGTCGACGAGTCTGCGCTCTTCGCAAGGACAACAAGTTGGCTCGTTTCCTTCTGCTGGAACTTCGTCCGCTTACCCAGCAACCCAGTGAGTGCGAATTGGAATCCTCTTACCTCCGCGGCCTGCTGTACATCTGCAAGTGCCAGCTTGTCATAGCCATGATGGATATGTACAGTGGCACGCTCTAACAGAAAGTCACTGTGAAGAGCACCGCTAGACTTCTTCTCACGGACAGCATCTGTGGCGACTTCCTCGAGCAACTTGAGATCTTCATAGATTACTGTCTGCAAGGTGGAGGAAGGCTCAGACAGTAGTCGCTGGTGCATGAAACCTGTTCTCAATTTCGCCAGTCTTGCACCTGGGACATTCTTCAGGATCGCAGGATTCGTGAAGACGACTTCCGCAAGACATAGCAGCTCGACGTTCGGCGTCAGCTTGTATGCTGCTATGCCATCTACCCCAAGCCCAGCTAATAGGGCTTGTCGGAACATCTGAGTCCGTCGTCGATCTGATGAGACATCTGCGGGCAGTAACAGTTTGGCTGAAGAGAAAGGCAATGGAGAGCCAGTGACGTTCGACTGTAGGAAAGCTAGCAGTGCAGCATAGCCGATACAAAAGTAAATTGTTTGTATGCCAGGTTTCGATCGATCCGCCAGCAACGCACCGAGTCGTTCGAACAGGCCATCAGTCCACTTCGATGCATCATCGTCGGCCCCGTCGAATAGCAATTTTCCAGCCTCTGGCGAAGATAGGATTTGTTCATATTGGCCGGTTTCCAGACAGACGAGCCAGTCTTCGATTTGTGTCAACACTTCGTCGGGAAGTGCTCGACGGAGGCCCCCGATGATTGAATTCATGATCAATTCGTTGCTGAGCGGACTGCGAACCACATACCGGGAGGCAGAAAGATTTCTAGAAGTCATATAGGCTAGTCCCGAAGCAGCAGGGCGGCGACTCCTCTCGCGTGGCTCGGAAGCAAAGTCGGGGCGTTCCGGACCCGGGCTTGCTTTTGCACGAGCTTGGAGCTGCTCCAATGCATCTGAATCACCACTGTGAACCTCTCGCGTGCTTCGCAAACACTCAACACACTCCTTTCAAGATGCTGGCCGCACGCACATCCGCCGCGCCAGCTCGCAGCTGCTTCCGCTCCTCCACAGTCCCCCGCGCTGCCTTCGTATGCCTTCCAGTCAACAACGTCCAACGGCACCTCCCCCAAGCTAACAACACCGCACAGCTCCAACACCGATCCTACGCCACGCCAACAGCCGAGAAAGTCGCCAAATTCAAAGGCCAAAAGCAAAGCGATGGCAAATACATGGTCTCCCTCATAGAAGGCGACGGCATCGGGCCAGAAATTTCCCAATCAGTCAAAGACATCTACTCCGCCGCCAACGTGCCAATAAAATGGGAAAGCGTGGACGTCACCCCCATGCTGAAAGATGGCAAGACGGTCATCCCAGATTCCGCAATCGAGAGCATAACGCGGAACTACGTCGCGCTCAAGGGACCTCTGGCAACGCCCGTCGGCAAGGGCCACGTGAGTTTGAACTTGACATTGCGAAGAACATTCAACCTCTTCGCCAATGTACGACCGTGTAAATCAATCGCTGGATACAAAACACCTTACGACAATGTCGATACCCTGCTCATCCGCGAGAACACCGAGGGCGAGTACAGCGGCATCGAGCACGTAGTCGTAGACGGCGTCGTGCAGTCCATCAAGCTAATCACAAAAGACGCATCCGAGCGCGTCCTCCGCTACGCCTTCCAATACGCCCAAGATGTCGGCCGCCTGAAAGTCCGCGCCGTGCACAAAGCCACCATCATGAAAATGAGCGACGGCTTGTTCCTCTCCCTCGCAAACAAAATGGCCAAAGAGTACCCCAACATCGAATTCGACGCCGAGCTCCTAGACAACACCTGCCTGAAAGTCGTCACGGACCCGTCGCCCTACAACGACAAAGTGCTCGTCATGCCGAACCTCTACGGAGACATTCTGAGCGACATGTGTGCCGGTCTGATCGGTGGGTTGGGGCTTACGCCGTCGGCTAACATTGGCGACGAGTGCAGTATCTTCGAGGCTGTGCATGGCAGCGCGCCGGATATCGCGGGCAAGGGGCTGGCAAATCCGACGGCGTTGCTGTTGAGCAGTATTATGATGTTGCAGCATATGGGGTTGACTGAGCATGCGGATCGGATACAAGGGGCGATTTTCAAGACGTTGGCGGAGGGGAAGGTGAGTCTGATAAACATCGTAGCAATCAGGTTCGCATGCAGTGTACTGACTTCTATGCTTCACAGACTATCACCGGCGATCTTGGCGGCAAAGCTAAGACGCACGAGTATGCTGCTGCAGTAATCAAGAACCTGTAAATACCCCTTGAACCTGCACTGCATCGATTGTTCGTCTGCTTTTGAGCGAGAGGTGGGTAGATACGCAAGGTCACTTCTGTATGATACGCATTTCCAAGTCCGTATACCTGGACGAAGGCTAGTATGCCTCGAATATTTGTCTCCAATGGATCTATGTACACGGCTGTCACGTGCAGAACAGATAATCACCGCCCACCAGCCCTCTCCCTCTCTACCTCCTCCCTCAACCCCTTCAGCACCTCCTCCCGCCTCCTCAAATGCGCCTCCAGCCCATCAACCTGCTCCTTCACCATCGCAATCTCCTCTTGCACCTGCTTCAACGCCATGCCACCCTTCACATCCTTCCCGTCCCCTAACTCCAAATCCTTCAACATCCTTCGCTTGTAGTCCAGTAGTTGCTCTAACTCCCTCTTCACAAGCGCCGGCCTACTGTCCTCCCTCCTCCCACCGCGATCTCGCCTTTTCTGTGCAGCAGCTTCCACTTTCGCCATCTTCTCCTCAATCTCGCGGAGCTGCTTCTTCAGCCGTACTTCTTCCCACTCCGCGTCCTTCGAGGTCGTGGACGAGAAATCCGTGCCTTTTGGTTTGCGCTCACCATGACCTAAGCGCGAGAGATACGAGTCGCCGAACTTCGCTTTCCGGCCTGAGGCAGTATTGTCGTCTCGTTTGGTGCCCCAGCGCTCGGCGGCGGATTGTGTGTTGCTATCGCCCATGCGGTAATCGATTCTGCCTTGCTCGAACGTGGCGCGGAGACTGGGTGGGATGGAGCGCGGGATACGGTAGCCTTCGTGGCGGTTGTTGAGGACGTGGAGGAACGCGAGACAGGCGTCTTTGTTAATCCCCTCCTCGCTCTTGGGGTTTACCAAGTTCCACGCACTCCGCACATCTGTGTCTGGCACATCTAACCCCTCGTACAGCTCCCCCAGCGCATCGAAACTGATCAACCCACTCCTCGCGTTCCGCGATTCGGTGTAGATAGCTTCATACTTCGCCCTCTCCCCAGGACTCATGTACCACTCAAACCCATCCCTCAAGCCCTCCCCCTCCTCTCCTCCCTCATCCTCGTCCGGCCGCTCAAATCTCTCCCCACCCCCCTGCACCGCCCTACTAGCTTGCACCAAATGCGCCTTCCCCGCCGGCACAAGCCAATCCGGCAAGCTATCCGGCACGCCAGACATCTCCCCGTTCATCACATCGTAAATCAACCGCATGGCTACGCAGAACTCCTCGAAATCTAGGTTGCCGTCGTTGTCGACGTCTGCTAGGTCCCAGATCTTTTCTAATTGTGCTGAGGGGAGAGCGGAGTTTTTGAGTATGGGCGCTGCTTGGGCGCCTGTGAGGTGCGTGGAGCCGGAGGTCAAGGGGGAGAAGATCTCCCAGTAGCGGTCGATTTCCCATTGGGCGATTTGTTTGGTGGCCATGGTTGCTGCTGAAGAGAGCGAAGTATGGGAAATGCGCCGAAGGTTATGAAGCGATCACGGGTTGGGGAGGGGCGTAGGCAGTGTGGTGTCGATGGTGTGAATTTGGACAGAACCTGGACCGAGGCGAAGACTGATATGTATTACAGAGATGCGTATGAATGAAGTTGATAGTCGATCGAAATATGTAGAGTTGAATGCAGGCGTACTTTCGTTGTCATGTTGTTGCTGCACAGCCATGGGTGACGTTGATGCCCTGAGAGCTACCCAGTCTTGGCATTGGCATCGGATGTGTAATGAACGTGATCCTGTCTGATCGCTCGCTATAGCTGAATGGTCCGATCGAGACTATGCTATATCATAGCCACCAGCAAGCTACAGGCCATGCCCGCTCCCACCACCCCTCCATCCTCCTCCCCACCCCAGCCCATTCCCGTCCCAACCCTCTCAACCCTCCTCAGCGCCTGATCAACACTCTGCACGAAGTGACCCTCGCCGCCAACAACCTCCACAACCCCACTGACTTGTAACAACCGCCAGACTTCTGACTTTCGACTCGGCACCCTACAGAACCACACCCCCACCCCGCGATCCACGTAGCTGCCTACGATCTCAACGAGGACTTGTGCTGCGGCAGGGTCCATGGCCGTGACGCCATGGATGTCGAATATAACGTTCTCGTTGTGCTCTGCACGGCGCACTTTTGGGAGGGCGGGATGCGCGGCTGAGGTGCCGTGGTTCTCCAGGCGTGAGAGACGGTCTTTCAGCGAACCCTAAACAAGTATTAGTGGAAAAACCAAGCACAGTGGACAGCAGTGGCTCACAGTGTTAGCGAACGTGAGGGGCTCTGGGATCTTTATCACAAGACAATGCTGCACCATCTCCAGTTCCCCCGGCGCGAGCTCAGCATTCTCGAAATCGTTCGTCCCCGGCACGCGTCCCAGAATCTGTATCCGCGGCCGCGTCGAGTGACGGAGTAAGCGCAGCAGGGATAGTCCGATCCCGACTGCGATACCGATGCGCAGGTTCCAGAAGAAGGTCGTGAGGAAGATGAGAAGCATCAAGAGGAGCTCGGAGTAGCCGGAGATTTTCCAAAAGAATTGGATGTCGTGGGGTGCTTCTTCGATGAGGGAGTAGGCTACTACTGAGATCATGGCGGAGAGGACGCCTTTCTGTTGGACTTGTCAGTGTGTGTGGGTAGGGAAGAGGTTATGTGGGGGACTTACGGGGATGTAGTAGAAGTATGGCAGCAGGAAGACGATGCAGATGACTGTGATCAGACTCAAGAAGACTGAGCTCATGGGTGTCTTCCCGCCTGTGCTGGCGTTGACTTTGCTGCGACCGTAGCCTCCGAAAGCTGGGAGCGCCATGAAGAGCCCACCGACGACGTTAGCCACCCCCAGAGCGACCAGCTCACGATTGGCCGAGACAGTGACATTGACGATGCCGTCTGCCTCCTCAACCTCGTTGCCGTCCTTATCTTTGACTTTTCTGACCTTGGCGTTGCCGCTCCCGAGTGACTTCGCTGCCACACTTGACTCGAAGAAGCCGAGTAGCGCGATCAAGAATGCCGTCGAGAACGCATCATCAACATGCTTAAAGTTGCCTGAGTCGAATGGGAAGTGGGCCTGGAACGTGTTGCCTTTGGCCTTGATATCGCCGAGTATATCCAATCCCTGATCTTGCCACTTGAACTTCCACGTGAAGACTGCAGACAGCACGACAACCAGAAAGCGATCGGGGATGTATGCGATAGAAGGTATGCGAGGCTGCAGCCGTTTCTTCATCTCTCTGAGCACCATCACAATCGCGAAGGCGCCGAATGATACAGCACAAGTAATCTTGTTCGCTTCGCCGACATGCCGGAAGAGGAACATGATCTTGTCCAGACTGCTGCCATGCGCGGCTTGCGAGTGTGCAGCAGTGCTATCTAACCCCATTTCAGGTATCAGTTGGTCGATCAGAATGACAATGCCGATAGCGCTGATGAAGCCGCGCAGGAAAGGTCGGCTGAGTACCGAGTCGAGGAAGCCAAGTCGGAAGAGTCCAGACGCCAAGATAACGGCTCCCGCGAGTCCAGTCACCATGCCCGCCACCTGGGCGTTCTTGACATCTGCGTTATCTTTATGCTTCCCGGCATTGATGGCTTCGCGAACGACAGACCCCGTGAGTAGCGAGCCAGCTGCCTCTGGTCCGACTACCATCTGTGGGCAAGTCCCTAAGATGGCGTAGATCAGAGGATTGAAGACGAATGAGTATAGTCCGTTGATCGGAGGTATGTGGCCAAGATTCGATGCATACGAGAGCGACATTGGTATGTAGAAGCTAGCCATCGTGAGTGCAGCGATAAGATCGCCTTTGAGATAAGACCAGCGGTACTGCTTGATCCAATTCGAACAGGGAAGATAGTAGAGAAAGTACCTACCGTGACATCAGCCTACTGTACACAGTGCTGGTAATGCCTCCGCTTTCTTCCCATGTCTATGAATCCCTGCACACCCATCGACTCAGCTGCAGCAGTAAGCCGCCGTACAGCGAGACTCATGAGAGCCACGCGGGGTGCGCCGGGAGGTTCATAGAACGTAAGAAGCGAAGGTGGACGAGTGGATTTGGGTGAACGTACATCAAACGGTTGTGCTTCACGTTATTCCGCTTAGCAAGCCACTGCGTCGTACTCGTCTTGTTACCACCACGACGCCCAAGTAAGCCATCTGTCACTGCATCACCAAGGACGCCATGCACATTGTCGGCACTGCCATTTACACCTTCACCGAGACCCTGTGGGAACCGTCCACCAAACCCGTCGTCACTCCCGGACGGCGTCATAGGTTCCAGGAAGCTGCCATATCCGGGCAAGAATCTCGGACGTGGACTTATGGTGCCATGATCGCAGTTCTCTTCGCCACAATTGT
Source organism: Cryoendolithus antarcticus (assembly GCA_002077065.1). NCBI lineage: Eukaryota > Fungi > Ascomycota > Dothideomycetes > Cladosporiales > Cladosporiaceae > Cryoendolithus > Cryoendolithus antarcticus. The sequence continues at coordinate 49,238 of NAJO01000050.1, read as the reverse complement.
GATGAGTGGGGATGTGCCAGTTCTTCGCATCTTCCACAAGCTTCGAGCGCGCAGTGTTCTCTCCTGCTGCCGTGTGGCCTACGATTATCTCCGCATCCTCTGACACGGTCGCCGCGGCGTGAAGATCTCCGTGGGGGAGAGCTTCCGTCGGCAGATGGCTGTCCCCTCGCCCATCTGGTGATGGCGGAGGGCGGTGTGCTTCTCGCAGACCTGACGGCTGTGCAGGCTGATGGCTGGGTATCGATAACGAGGCTGTTCGAGAGCCACGTGGCGAAGGCCTCGCAGAGTCGCTAGAGGTGGACGACATCGTTGTCCAATATGGGTATTGCTTTTGCCAATAGGCCTTTTTCTCAGAGCTAGGTTCGTGCTACCGACCCATGCTGGAAGCAAATTGCTAACACACCACAGCTGTACGACAGTTTGAAAACTCAGAGCAGACCACGCCAACGAAGTACAGCAATGCAGTGCGAATTGTGAAGTCGAGACGGAGAATACATGTAGCTCCAGAGGTATACAAGTAAATCAAGAATTTGCCAAGCAATCTGCCAAAGCCTTTGCTGAACGTGCTTCAGCAGCTGAGACATAACAGCATCCTGCCTCCCACAGATTTACCACCTAATGAGATGGCACGCGTCAGAGTGCACAGCTGACCAATTTGTGGGTTGCAGAGGTGCTACGTTCATACCATAAGGAGTGGTGGCTACGGTCCACACTGCAGTGGCAGTCGAAGCCCCTGGCAATATCAATTGAATAGGCATGGGGAAAGACACTCATATCCTGGAGAAATACGCGCAATCTGTCATGGGCGAGAGCTACCAAGCGGCGATTTCCGTTGGTCTATGCCCGACGGCTGGGCGAGCTCTTCCTCCTTCCCACATCGTACCCCGTTTGCTTCTTCAATTTACCATTTCTACTTCAGAAGCCACACATCCTTCGACAGTGGCTGTCTATATGATGTTCTCACAGAGACTATTGACTTTATACCAGTGACCTAGAACACGGTGGCACTCGGCACATCTGGCCAAGTACAAGCACTATGTCCAGGCCTCGAAGGATTCACTGTTCTTATCCATGGAACCACTCTCCTTTTGATCTCGCCGCCGCATGCTGGCTAAGTAGATCGCCACCATACCTCCCAGGGATCTCGCTCCGATGCAGAAGTCGCTGCTGCCCTCCGTAATCTGACGTACGCACCCTGTGGTCGTTTGTAACGTAATGAGCTGCAACTCTACGATTTCCTTCTGCTGCCCGGGAAAGGGCATCATTGTGGTAGCTGGCACGTCCCTGCCGCGCAATCGACTCGCGCCTGCTCTCGCTTGGTCTTCTTGGGTCAATCTGTCTTAAACTGGAGTCTGGGCTGAGATCCCGCATATTGGTCAACATTTCCCTGCGTCCGGATTGCTGGTCCCGTCGTTTTTGTCTTTGATACCCTTTGGCACTGAATGGGTTCTCCCAGTTGTTGACGGGAGGACTTGGAGGTCGTGCAGCGCGCTGACGGCGCTCAGGCCGCCGAACTGGAGATACCGCTCGTCGCTGGCTTGGATCGTAGCGATCAAATGCTTCTTGATATGGCTGCTGTCCGTAAAACCAGGGTATTCCGGCTTTCAGCTCATTCCGGCCGGAGTTGTGGTCGCGAGCCCGCATGCGCCGGTACTCTTGCGCGCTGAATGGCTGCTGGAAGCCACGGACTGGAGACATCTCGCGGCCTCTTGACGAGAAATGGTGGTCTGACATCCCCATGGAAAGAGGTGCATACTCCGAAGGCCTACGAGAGCTCACACTGTCGCGGTATGGCGTGTAGTAGTAGCCGTTACCCAAGCTGGACCCACGGCGATCACGTCCTGAGCCCGAGCCTGAGCCGTAGTGTTCGGCTGCATCGCGCGCTAAACGGTCCATGGCAAATCACGGAGCTCGGAACATCGTCGAGAGGTGTTGGTCAACTTGCTCTTCTCAGCAAGATAGTTGGCTGTTCCGAGTCAGAGGCGCACGGGGGCAATACGAAGGAGAGCGACTCGGTCACAAACAGCTCAGCCCGTGACCGGAAACGGCGTTTTGAGCACTCGAGTCCATTGTCTGGACTTCGCTTGTTCCTCCATCCAACCCTCGCCAGGCGCTCTCATCGGAGCGGCCGTGCGGGCGAATTGTCGGGCTTACACTGGCAATGCACCCGCAATCTGGAAGAGTCTCCATGACGACGCTTCGGTGCTGCACCGTCAGGCACCTTGTTTTGGCTCACCAAATCTTCTCAAATGCACATTCCGTTACGCCTCGAAGTCTTGACACTGGCATACTGATGCAATGTCGTGTCCCATAGTTACAGCCGAAGTATCAACAGCTGCTATGGTTGACATGGTACATCATACCTGACTACACAGGCTATCTGCTAGGAAAGGGATTGTCCCAGTAACTCGAATTGACCCTTCTCCTCTCAGCAGCAGCAGAACTTAGCATATCGCCTCCTCCATATCTCGCTGGAACCTCCTGGGGATACAGATGCCGCTGTGGTACAGTGCTCCCGCGCCTGGTGTAGTTCTGCGTGACGTACCGCTGCGCCGCTCTGCGATTATCTTCCTCGTACCGAGAGAGTTCACCAATATGATGGGATGCTCTCTGCGCTTGTACTACCGAAGCCTGCCGACGGCCCTCGCGGTAACTCGCCATGGTGCTGGGGCGTCTTTCTGCATCGTGGTAAGGGCTAATGGAGGACGTCAATCCGACCTCGCTGTATCTGTTTCGGCCACGGAGATCCGCATAGGCTCTTGCTGATAATGGGGTCTGGTCGTCATAGCGTTCGCGGCGTTCACGGCGCGCCCTTGCTTGACGGTCGAGGAGGTTGCTTGCGTCGCCATATTTGTTGCTACGGCCGCCACGATATTCCAATCTGGGTGGAGAACGTTCGAGGCGTCGCGACGAAGAATGGGATGCTCGACGGGACTCTCTCTTGCCGCTACTGAAGAGGTCTCGAAAGCCTCCATCGTCCCTTGAGCTTGTTACAGCTCCCCTCCTGCCAAACGACTCCGGGCGGCCTCCTCCGCCTCCAGAGCTTGGGCCGTAACGAGCAGCTGCGTCGCGGGCGAGACGATCCATTGTGTTCTGGTCAGGTTGATGCCTGATGTGGCTACTCTGGACCATCGAGCATGGCAGGTTCCACTTATACTGATATGACCTCGCAACAAAGCGACCACTGAGAAGCCGGAAATGGCGAGTTAATCACGCCATGCATTGTTCGTCATCAGACGAGTGACTGCTAGACTCGGTATTCTGCGGCCAGGCTGTACGACAAAGCACTTCGGGCCGGATTCGACTCCATTAATACAGAGTGGCTACTTCGACGAGCTCTCGGTTTGATTGCAACAGGATCGCCACGAGACAAAGCGAACGCCGACTCCCTAACGTCGGTACTGAGAAGAGCCTCATCGATACAGTGTTACCTCAGAAGAAATGCCACGACCCTCGCCGCTCTCCCCTTTCGGCTCTCCTCCTAGCTTCCTCGGTCAATCTGTCACCACCTCCGTATCTTGCTGGCACTTCATAATTTCTCAGTGTCCTTGTTCCGCCAAAGTCATGGTCCCTCACCCTATGGTTCGTGCGGACCCATTGCTCTGCATTTGCGCGATTGCTCTCAGCCGCATCGAAGAGCTCACTGTGGTGCCAGTCCGCGCGCTCTCTCTCCGCATGTCGTGCCCTACTACGCTCCCGTCTATAGCTTGCTAGAGTGCTGGGTCGCCTGGGTTCATCGTGTGAGGGACTGAAGGAAGGCCTCAACCCAACCTCTTGGCCGCGTAGTCTCGCCCACTGTCCATCGGTCAGGGGCTCTCGATTGAATACAGTCGATCGCGAGAATCCTTCGTACGCGGGCGCGCGTAATGGAGCACGCTCGCGGCGATGAGACTCCTCGCGTGGGGGCGCGGCGCGGCGCTCGGCTGCAAGCCGGTTTAGGCGATCGAGGCCGGACTCATACTGCGGCTCCTCGTAGCGAGTCTCACGCGAAGACCCTGCGCGGCGCAAGGCACCGAGGCCATTTAAGTAGTCCAGACCTGAGCCAGCCGAGCCAACGTTCTCGAAGCGCCTCGATGAAGCGTGCGATGCTCGACGTGATTCTCGTCTACCGCTGCTAGATGGGTATGGGTAGCCTCCTCCACCTCCACCTCCTGAGCTTGAGCCGTAACGGGCTTGTGCATCGCGAGCGAGGCGGTCCATCGTTCTGCCTAGAAGAGTGCTGTCCAGGTGATGGCAGTGGCTGTAGATGACTGAGTCTTCCACAGTCATCAACGCTTATCATATAGCAATGCACGCCCTCGACAAAGGATCGATGTATCGCCGGAACCGGAGCGTCTTGGCCGTAATCTCTGTTCACACAAAGCGAGTACAGCGGAGTGGGCAATGGACGGCCGGCCATCCAGATAACGAGACTCTGTCTGACGACCTCGAAAGCGAGGCTGTATAATGGGCAAGATGTCGAGCGCGGCTCGAGGGCTTCTGAGCCGCAATCACTATAAACACCCAGCGCTATCAATTGGACTGACATGGTCTGGTGTACTCTAGATGAGCAGGCCCAATGGCCCCCTCGCCTCTGAAAGGAGCAACTAAAGTCTTCAATACCGCGCTCTCTACCATGAAACTCACTGTGGTCGCGAGCAAGACCGCAAGGTAGCACGCACAATGGCGTCCTGGTAGTGGACCGCTCAGAAAAAGTGCCACGACCCTCTGCGCTCGCCTTTCCTCGCCCTCTCAGCAGCCAATCCACTCAATCTGTCCCCTCCATTGTACCTCGCCGGTACATCCTGCTGGTGCCTCCGCAAGTCATGCCTCACATACCTTTCAGCAGCCCTACGGTTCCCCTCACTCGCCCTCCCCAACCCCTCATAGTGATACCGCGCCCTCTCAGCCTCCTGGCCCCGACGCTGCCTCTCAGACTCCTCGGCCAGTGAATCGCGTTCAACACGACGCACGAGGCGCTCATCTTCCTTTTGCGCTTTGTTCTCGTAGTACTTGTCACGCTGACGACGATTGTGGTTCTCGTGTGCGTTTGTCGGGGCTGCGATGGTAAGCGCTCCTGGCTCGTTGGCGCAGCGACTTCGGGGATCGATGCGGCGCTGGATGGCGGGCTCGGCGTAGATGCTGCTGAGACGCCGGGAGGAGCGGTGGGAGGAGGAGTGGCCATAAGGGTCGTAGTAGCCGCCTCCTCCTCCTTCTCCTCCTCCTCCTCCTCCTCCGCCACCAGAGCTAGTGCCGTAGCTGGAGCCGTAGCGGGCTGCTGCGTCGCGGGCGAGACGGTCCATGTTCTTGTTGTAGACTCGTTGACTTCGCTGTAGACTAGACTCGAGGAGCTTGTATGTTACTCGAGAGCGCGTAGACCCTTTGTGACCAAGGGCATCATGAACGCCGGAAGGGGCGAGTGAGTCCTTGTTCTCCCGTCGCTGCTCAGAAGGGCAGTCCGAGTCTCGAGCATTGCTGGAACAAAGGCGTCAACTTCATTCTGGTCTTGGTGAGGTCGATTGCTAGGACGGATTGGCGCATACTGATCAGCCAGTCCGCCAGTGCCTTGTCCACTTGCTGGGTGTGAGCTCCTACTGAGACCTGTCAGCTTAGGCTACTCTGTATGTCAGAAGTGAAGTAGGTCTTTCAGCAGTGCTGTGTGGGATGGATGCTCAGGCCATTAGGGCTGTTGGGTTACATCTTCGATACATCTCTCTGCGATTCCGTCGTAGTGATCTCAGCTACAGTACCACAAGTCCTCCAACGCCATCGCTAAAGCAGTATGCATGGTCTGTAAACCAGCATCATGTCCTGGGTATCATCAAGTCAAAACAATCTCTCCTTCCATGCTACTCCCGCCTGTGCTCCCAATGAATGCCTCATCTACGCGCCTGATCTACGCGCCTGATCATACAACGCCGTGTCGAGCTCCTAGTCCGACGCAAATGGCGCAAAGTTCCTGCCGCTGAACCTCTCCAAATCGTCGTCCCCCATCTCGTGATCATCCTCCTCATACCTCTCCAATCGCCTCTTCTGCTTCTGTCCGCCCCCTGCCAGCCCACTCTCACTCCCACTCATGGCCCCATTTCCAGCCACGACCCTCCTCGCGCAAACCACATCCCAGTACCCCTGCAAAAGGCGCTTCATCCCATCATCGAAATTCACACAGAACCTCTGCGCCTGCACGACCTGCATCGCACGAATGTAGTCTACCCCCTCCCAGCCCTCCATGAGATAGGCCGCAGCGACGCCCGCAGCCCTCTCGTTCCCGCTTTCACAGAATAAGAACACTTTGCCTTGGCCCTGCTGCGCGATCAAGTGACTATTGATCTTACTCGTGCACTCTGGGAAACGTTTGATCAATTCCGTGTTATTGAGGAGATCCAGCGTTTCTGCTTCGATCCTCAGCCCGCGGATTCTAGCCATCGCGCTGTCCATGAGCTTCCCCGCGAGCCCGGGTGCTTTCTGGCGGATTCCGAGGACTAGCGTGATGCCTGCGGCTTGGAGCCAGGCCTCATTTTTTGCGACGGTCATGGGGCCCAGGTAGAGGTTCGGGAGGATTGCCTGCGCTTCGCGGCGACGCTCGTAGGACCAGTCCAGGACTGCGTTGGAGGTTATCTGAGGTGGCGGATGGGTCTGGGAGTTTAGCGGGATCGGAAGCGGAAGAGAGGGGAGGGCGAGATTGTCGAGGGGTGGTGGAGGGACGACGATGCGGGGTGGAGCAGGGATGAGGGTGGTATAGATGTCATTCTGGGCGGCGTAGGGAGCGGTGGGGTAGTGGGGTATAGCCATGATCTCGAGGGTGGTTGATTGTATGGTCAGTGGAAGTCAAGGACCTGGCAAAGTGGATGTAGCTAAGGTTGTGTCGAGTCGCAAGGGATGTGGAGGAAGAGTGTTAGAGCACTGCATTGTTATGCGGCGCTTATGTGTTGACCGCAATGTTGTTTCGGGAAATCCTCATGCGTTCACATGGAGGAAGGTGCGGTAGAGGGTAAAGGTAGGAATCATGTGAAGCCACGATTCGACATCCACGGGAACACACACATAAAGTTTGACCACAGTACTCTGGCACACACAATTTCACGTAAGCGTATGGCTCTTTGCTTGCTGCGTTTCTATCACGAATGCGACCATTCACAACACCTCGTGCTGTCACAAGCGCTCAATCCACCTACGTTGTAAGTTCAAGGCCCCTCGGGCAAGGCTTTAAGATGAAGCTGCATTTGGGCTCGTCACTCAACCTCACTTCCAACATCTACCTATCTACAACTGCTCATTGATGAACAAACCAGCCATACCCATACCCGTCCCAATGCACATAGTAGTCAACAGCACCTTCGCCTTCCTGCGTCTGCACTCACTCAACCCAGTGACAATCTGTCGCGCACCAGTAGCTCCAAGCGGGTGGCCCAGCGCAATAGCTCCACCACGGACGTTCATCTTCTCGTGCGGGATCTTGAGCACGTCCTTGCAGTAGACAGCCATCGAAGCGAAGGCCTCATTTAGCTCAACAAGGTCGATGTCGTCAATCGTGAGATTGTACTTGCTGAGCAACTTGGGCACAGCGATCGAGGGACCAATACCCATGATGCGGGGTGCGAGACCAGCAACAGTCGCGCCGACAAACTTGGCCAGGATTGGCTGGCCGAGCTCAAGAGCTTTGGAGCGCTTCATCAGGAGAATTGCGGCAGCACCATCAGTGACTTGGCTGCTGTTGCCACCGGTCGAGCGATCGCCGTGCGGGAGGAAAGCAGGGCGGATCTTGCTCAGGGACTCAAAGGTAGTACCGTAGCGAGGACCCTCATCCTTGGTGAGCGTAACGGTCTTCTCCTCACCAGTCTTGGGGTCCTTGACCTTAACTGTGATTGGGGTAATCTCATCGTCAAACCAGCCAGCCTTCTGCGCAACCTCGGCACGGCGGAACGACTCAGCGGCGTATCGATCCTGTTGCTCGCGGGTGATGTTGAAGTCCTTGCCGACGTTCTCGGATGTCTGACCCATGGGCTGCAGGCAGTCTGCCGCGTGCTGGTTGGCGTTGACGATCTCGTCGACGAACGGACGCTCGAGACGGTCACCGCCGTCACTCATGGACTCGGCGCCGACCGCGAGACCGATCTCGATGCTGCCGGCTGCGATCTGGTTCGCAATGTCCTGGACTGCTTTCAGGCCTGACGAGCAGAAGCGATTGACAGTGGATGCTGCGGTCGTTGTTGGGAAGCCAGCTGCGAGTGCTGCGGCACGGCTGTAGTACGCTGCCTTGGCGTCGGAAACCTGATATCATGTAAGCCATGCCCGTTGTCTTTCTCAATCCACATCGACGCACGTTGCCAACACAGATGTCCTCCACCATCTGCGGGTCTAGTCTAGACTTCCGCACTGCTTGCTCCAAGATCTTGAAGATAAGGGCATCGAGATGTGTGTCTTTGAATCCTCCCTTCTTTCCCTTGGCCAAAGGCGTCCGAATCGCGAGGGTAATGACTACATCGTCGGGGTTTTGGGATGTGCTATATTCCCTCCGTCAGTATTGTCCACTTGGTAAGCGAGGAAGAGCTCATACATCGACTCGAGCGGGGTGCCCTTGGTGCTCGGGGTGAGGTGCGATAGCACCGAGTTCAGACGTTGTTGGACAGCCATGGTGTATGAAGTTGTATGTGCGAGGATTGTGCTTGGGGAGTGTGTAACAAACTGGGTAGCAGACATGAGATGTTGTCGAGCTGTTGATGTACAGAGTTCGGCATGTTCTCTCGGCTCTGCCGAACCGAGGCAGTCGGAGAGAGGCAAATCCTGGGGTATGCTCTCTTCCACCGCCCATAATAATGGTCAAGCCCACTACTAATCAGTATCGTAGTGGCATAGCCGACAGAGAAGGCAGCGTGCGAACGCGAGCGTAGTCGGCGCCGATCCCAGAATCACCTAACGGACTGCTTGGGAACGTAAGGTTGCAGGCGAAAGACTGCATGCAGCCTGGACTCGCGAGCATCACACAGCGTTGTTACCATACATGAACCTCTCTCAGTTTGCCGGCATGGTTATTCAGGACCGCCGACATATGAGGTGACTGAATGCAATCGGACTGCTAGAGCACTCTATACGTCTTGATCAGTCATCATGACCACCGATCACGGCAAGGACGTAGGCCTACTTCTCCCAAACGGCTGCCGCATCACGAACGGATCCGGTGCCAACATCAAGAGGCCGTTCACAGATATGGACCTTACGATGCATGAGCTGAGTCCAAGTAACATACCCTTCAGCGGTCAATTAGGCTTCATAGAGTTCACGACCGAGATCCGCCTGCCACGACATATCCACATGGATCTCGCCAGGTCACGCCTGATCGCTGAACGTATCCTTGTCCTTAATGGTATCGGTATCGTCGAATTGGCAGGCGAACTCTTTGTTGTCGCGCCAGGGACCCTCGTGGATGCAAAAAGCGGCGTACCGCATACCTGGTCAGCGTGCCCAGCAGGCATCAAACTACCAGATGGGACGGTCTCGGGAGGCAAGTTCACGATGGTGTACGAGTACGAAGATGTAACAACCTTCTACCCCACAGCGTCGACGGAGATTGTACTTGATCCGAAGGGCTACCAAGCGTTCGAGGGCAGTTTCGACGAGATTCGGTTTCCAAAACTGACTGCGGAAGAGGTGGTCGAGAGAGCTGAGGTCGTGATAGGGAAGTATCGAGAGGAATTGACTCTAGCCTGAGGCAGGAAACCTGCTACATGTCGGTTAGGTGGCGCGGTTTCGGCCAAGGCAACACGAAGATCCAGGCATACGGACCGGAGATGCCGACCCATTATTGAGAGTCCGCCGCGAGATCCAGATGATCGCATCTGTATTCGTATTGTCAAACAAAGCCAGTCTTCATGACAACAATGATGCCCGACATGGCGTTCATGAATCGCACTCGTGTGCGAGATGGCGAACTCTGTTACCGACGTTTAACATTGCTTCCGTGCTTCCGAGCGCCGTTGCGACATTTTCTAGGCGAGATGGGTTAACGCCAAGCGCGGTCAAAGCAGTGAACAGTTGGAAAAGCTGCATCTGCAGGGCGAGAATCCGATCGTGTGATGAGAAGTCGGATCGGCGTGCGACTCGGTCGGGTGTCAGAACCTGGAATACCTCCAGTTCCGCATAGATGGCGTGAACGAGCCAATGAAACGAAGCTGTCGTGTGTCGTCCATTACTCATGGCAATGCATTTCGATCATCGAGGTAGCGTGCCACCCAGTGACAGATCGACGGCTTTGCCGACCTCAATGTAAAATGCCATCACCATCCATGACTATAATTCCTGAGGATTTAGCCGGCTGACACTATTACGAGATCCTACTATACACGTCGAACGCGTGAGCAGAATCCTCTGCAGTGCAAGCGATGCGGCGGGGCGGGTAATGCCTTCAACTCCCAGTCAATCCCGATGCACATACCCCAGACCGCACCCCGCCCTCAGTGGCGTCTAACAAGTTCATCTATTCTAGCGTGATGCACAAATTGACCACATGGCAGCGCGCCCTGACTCGCCCAATCAACACCACGCATGTCACCTCCCCTGTCTCTTTCATCCCTGCCAAACCGCCGTTACAGGGCAAGCAGTGCTCGACTTCGCCGCAAGCCTACCTTTACACCACCGAAGCGAGCTCTTCCTTCGTTGGTGCCTCGGGAGCTGACTTGCTGCTACAACGGCAAATTTCACAGCATGGCGCTGCTTCCCCATGGGCCATGGCACCACCGCAGCGATCTTCCCGACACCCGGACCTGCAGCTCACTGAATCGCATCACGCTTGCACGCTCGCGCGCCGCAAAGCTCTGCGAACGGATCGTGTGGAGGATGTGCTTGTGCTCTGCCAAACGGTAGGTGAGGTTGTTACATAGATCGCGCGACCTCTACACTCCCGCGTGCATCTCTTTGACGATCTCCTGCTCCCTAACATTTCGCTTGGTGTTATTGAATGTCGTTATCTATATTGAAGATTGTGCTTGACCGATGTTCCGACGGCTGAGCGACAGAATGGTTCCGAGAGTTGGCAAAGGTCATAGACAACAAGAGGTCAGGTTCGCGCAGCAAGAAGCGCCGGAGTTCGAGAGAGTTACTTGGTATACGAATCCTGGACTACGGCAGCTCTATCTTTGCTGCGCGGTTGTGTGTCTGGCTTCGGCGACTACAGGCTATGATGGCTCTATGCTGAACGTATGTACATGATATCTCACGACCACTTGACCATCGCTCATATCCGCATCAGGGCCTCCAAATCCTCCCAGTCTGGCAAGAATATTTCAAACACCCTCGAGGAAGCTTACTCGGCCTCTTCGGCAGCATCTACTCCATTGGCTCCCTCGCGGGCCTTCCCTTCGCTCCATATCTTGCGGATACCTACGGCCGCAAGGCAAGCATCTGGGCAGGATGCATAATCATGTTCATTGGTGTTGCCGTGCAGAGCGCCGCAGTCGACTTCCGGATGTTCATCGCATCGCGCTTCTTCGTTGGCTTCGGCAACACTCTCGCGCAGCTTTCGTCGCCATTGCTGCTTACTGAGATTTGCCATCCGCAGCATCGAGGTCGAGTGACGGCTGTATACAACTGCTTGTGGTATGTTGGGGCGATTGTGGCGACTTGGACGACGTTTGGGACGGAGAGGATACCTAACAATTGGGCTTGGAGAATCCCGAGTCTGTTGCAGGCCTTTCCGTCGATTATCCAATTTGTGTTCTTGTTCTGGGTGCCAGAGTCTCCTCGATGGCTGGTGAAGCAGGAACGGGGTACTGAGGCGCTGAACGTGCTCTGCAAGTACCATGCGAACGGGGATGAGCTCAACGAGACTGTGCTCTTCGAGTACGCGGAAATCAGTACGCCAGAGTTGTAGCTGGGAGTGGGACGGGCATATGACTGACAGACTTGCAGAGGAGACAATCCGGCTCGAGTACATGTTCAAGAAGTCCTCCAGCTATACCGACTTTTTCAAGTCGAGAGGCAACCGATATCGCCTTTTCCTGATCGCTACACTGGGGCTGTTTTCGCAATGGTCAGGTAGTGGCTTGACTTCCTACTACTTCACGATAGTAATGGACAGCATTGGAGTCACAGTCAGTCGAGTCTAGGTGAAAGCTGGACACAAGAAACACTAACACCATGCGCAGGACACCGACACCCAGTTTGAAATCAACGGTAGCCTAACGATCATGTCATTCATCATCGCCGTATCGAGTGCTTCCCTGATCGACAAAGTCGGTCGACGAGCGCTCTTCCTGGCCAGTACATCAGGCATGCTCATCAGCTTCGTCATCTGGACAATCTGCACGGCGCTGTTCGACACTCGGGGCAACCTTGCTGCAGGCCGTGCTGTGATTGCCTTCATCTTTATTTTCAACGCTTGCTACGCATTCGCCTGGTCAGGTCTCCTCGTGGCGTATACCGTCGAGATTCTACCGTTTTCGCTTCGGGCGAAGGGACTCATGTTGATGAATTTCTTCGTCCAAGTCGCACTAGTCTTCAACCAGTATGTTGCCCTCAGACTGCGACGCTACGCGCAAACCCTTGCTAATAGGCAACCCAGATACATCAACCCCATCGGCCTCGACAAGCTCAACCCGAAGTGGAAATTCTACACCATCTACTGCTGCTGGATCACCCTCGAGCTCGTCGTAGTCTACTTCTTCTACCTCGAGACGCGCGGCCCAACGCTCGAGGAGATCGCTCGCGTGTTTGACGGCAACGACGCGAAGACGGGCGTGGCGAATATCAGCGAGGTGAAAGCTGATATGCGGAATGCTTGGGATGACGAAAAGTTGTTCTCCGGCACGCAGCTAGAGAGGTTAGATAGCGCGGTTATGAGGCGAGAAGGACGGTAACAGGCCGGAAAAGGATGCAGCGATGCTACGATAGTGTACAGAATACAGCATACAGTCTGTTCGACTACCGATGTGTCTCGAGTAATGCCGATCTGTAGTGATGGGACGCGGATAAGGTTTGAGTGAGAGTGAAGCACCTTGATGGCTGTAGAAACTTGCGTTGATGCTGGAAGGTATCAACGTCAAGCGACATCCTTCACTTCTCGTACCTTCCTCTGTTGTCAACAAATACTTCTCCTGGCTGTAGTTACTCTTCATTGTGATAATCTGATAGCGACAAGGCATCCAGTCGTCGTCCAAGCATGGCCCAAAATGTGGTCCTCGAAACGACCATGGGACCCATTACCCTCGAGCTTTATACAACCCACGCCCCCAAAACCTGCCACAACTTCACAACCCTCGTCTCACGCAACTACTACAACGCCACACCCTTCCACCGCATAATCCCAAACTTCATGATCCAGGGCGGTGATCCAACAGGCACCGGTCGTGGCGGCGCATCAATATACGGCGAGAAGTTCGAGGACGAGATTTCGCCAGACTTGAAGCACACTGGTGCGGGAGTCCTCAGTATGGCTAATAGCGGGAAAGACACGAATGGGAGCCAGTTCTTCCTGACACTTGCGCCTACGCCGTGGCTGGACGGCAAGCATACTATCTTTGGGAGGGTGAAGGGGGGGATGCGGGTTGTGCAGAGGATGGGACTGGTCAGGACGGATGGCGAGGATCGGCCGGAGGAGGAAGTCAAGATTGTGAGTGCGAGGGTGGTGCAGGGCGATGATGAGGGGTGAATCAGTGCGCCATTGGACATGAAGCTGGAGGACCTGCACATGCGGTCACCGCTTACCTATGGGTGCCCAGATGCCACTGCAATGGTTGGTGCAGCTCGAGGTCATGCGCGTCGAGGCACGATAAAATTGTGAGGCATTATGGCGCCATCGAGAGCCTTGTACCCAAGAGACACAAAAACTGGAGCCAAATCAGCCTCTCTCTGGCGCATTGGTATGGACTCTACCATCTGCAGAGCATTCAATAGCACCAGCAGAAGACTGGCAGACATTCGGCGAAGCAAGCAAAAGACGGTGCGCGGAGTCGCGTGCGAGAACAGCCGCTCTCCGATACACGCCCATAAGTGTACGCCAGATATCCATCAATGAGGCAGACAAGGGACGTATGAGAGCCTAGGTAGTATAATGTTCATGGAGTGGCTAGTATGCATAGCTGATGATCACAGTCGTTTACAAAGGCCCGTTCGGGTGCAGCAACACCTTCGTGTACCCGTCGACCCTGCGGTCGAACCTGTCGTACGCATCAACCGCGTCGTCCAGCGACACTTCGTGCGAAACCACGAATGATGGCTTCGCCACACCGCTGATGATCATGTCCCTCAAGTACCGGTTGTATGCCTTCACGTTGCATTGTCCAGTTCCTAGGCTTAGGCCCTTCTCGAACAGTTTGCCGAAGCTGATCAAGATCTGGCCTTTGCCAGACTGCTCATCTGGCGCACCTGGGTCGGCCGGCACGTACAACCCTGGGATCCCGAGCCCGCCAGTCGGCCTCGTGACGTGGATCAATTGATCCAGCACCACATTCGGCTGCTCTTTCTTTCCGCTCTTGTCCACTGCCTGGTATCCAACAGCATCCACTGCTCGGTCGACCATGCCGCCATTATGCTTGATGATCTGGTCCACTGGGCTGCTCTCGGTGAAGTTGATCGGTATGCAGCCGATCTTTTTCGCGGCCTCGAGGCGCTCCGGAACCTGATCGACGACGTAGACTTTGCTGGCGCCGCGGAGGATGCCGGAGTAAGCGGCCATGAGACCGACCGGGCCGGCGCCGAAGACTGCGACGCTCTCGCCAGACTTGAAGCCGGAGAGGACGAGGCCGTGCCAGCCTGTTGGGAAGATGTCGGCAAGGCTAGGAGCCGTCAGGCAAGGATCACACCACAATGTCCATGACATCAATACTCACAGTGCAAAATCTGCCTCATGCTCAGTGCCCGGCGGCAGCTTGAGAGCGTTGAAATCGGCAAAGGGAATTCGCATATACTGCGCCTGGCCACCTTGGTAGGGTCCCATGGCAACGTAGCCATAAGCTCCACCGGCGAATCCGGGGTTCACGCCTGTACAGAAGGCCGTCTTCCCCTCTTCGCAGTTGTGGCAGCGTCCGTCGGCGACATTGAAGGGCAGGACGATGCGGTCCCCCTTCTTAAGAAGGGTAACGCCAGAGCCGACTGCGTGAACAGAGCGTCAGTCTGGGCCGCGTGCAACTGAGGGTCTGGATGTGCTCACGCTCTTCCACGATGCCCATATTCTCGTGTCCGAAGACGAGGCCGCCTTGAGCCGCTGTGCGGCCTTGATACATGCTGCAAAATCTCGTCAGCACATCTCCTAGCGTGAACAATGGGCGACCTACTGTAAGTCGGATCCGCAGATTGCAGCAGTGGTCACCTTGATCAACACATCGTCGGGATGCTCAAGCCTCGGCCTCTCGATCTCCTTAACGGAGACCTTGAAGGGACCGTCGTAGTGCAACGCCTTCATCTTTGTTTGGGTCTCGGTCGACATGACGATGATCTGGTGTGGTAAGCCTGGGGCAGGTGAAGCACGCTCTTTCTTTGCTTTTGGATAGATGATTTCTCGAATACTTTAAGGGAGGTCGGAGCGTGTTCAAGTGGTTGTTATGGATTCAGAACGGTTCTTATATGTATTTCTCACCTTCGGTGGACTCCATCGTTACAGCGGGGCAAGCTTCACGCTGACGCGCATGCTACGGCACGCGTTGCGGGCATAAGGTACAGAACTCCACATGGCTGCGGGGAACCTGGGATTCGAGCATCTCGGCACTACAACAGCGATCCTGTCGAGCCCTGAATAACCATCGAAAAGGCCCTTCAGATGTTCCAGCCTGTCACCTTGCCGCCGTAAACTCTCCTGTGTAGTCTAGGCGTTCGAGCTTGCTCGCTGATCGCTCACTGCTTCGAGCTACGGCGCCGACTCACGGTGCATTCGCGTGAAACGACTGCATATGCTACTCGGGCATGAAAGTCACGTCGCTGAATTGGCATGCTTGGTACTGTGTTGAGCGTGTTCCCGATCAGCTCGTGTCGCCTGGCCAGATGCCGCTTCCATAGCTCGATCATCCGTTGGCGGCCGCTCAGCGGCGCTCAGCGGCACCATCGCGATGACCAGATTCCCATTGACACGCATGCTCTACCTTATGCCCATATCAGCTTCGACATCACCGAGAAGGATGTCAGCGCTGTTCAGTGGACTTGTCTCGACGCATACACGACGGACTAGTTCCTCAGCCACGCCAAAGATCGAGGTGACATGCAGTCTCCACGCACACTCCCCAGGGCACGATGTCGCAACCCTCACCATCAATAACCCTCTCAAACTCAACATCCTCACGGAAACAGTCGTAACCTCGCTCATCGACCACTGCCGTGCTCTCTCAACATCGGCAACACTCCGCGCCGTGGTACTCACTGGTGGTCCCGTCGCTGCTGGTAAGCCTCCGGCGTTCATAGGCGGTGCAGATATTCGAGAAATGCATGCAGTCTCCTCTCCCGCCGAAGCCAGGTCCTTCATCACACACCTGCACTCTGCGTGTCAGGCTCTCCGCGATCTGCCGGTCCCCGTTATAGCGAGGATTCACGGATTGTGTCTCGGTGCTGGGCTCGAGGTAGCAGCTTCCTGTGACCTGCGGATCGCTACAAAGCTTTCCAGGTTCGCCATGCCCGAGGTGGCGATTGGGATCCCATCTGTCATCGAAGCTGCGTTACTGCCGGGACTCATAGGCTTTGGACGGACGAGACGTCTGCTTATGCTCGGTGAGAATATAGATGCTGAGGAGGCTGAGAGGTGGGGATTGGTTGAGAAAATTGTCGAGGACGAGAAGCAGCTTCATCAAATGGTCGCTGACTGGGTTGGAAAATTAGTCAGTAATGGCAGTCAGGCTGTGAGAAGTCAGAAGAAACTCATGAGAAGATGGGAAGAGTGTGGGGTCGACGAAGGCGTGCAAAAGGGGATTGAAGCCTTTGGGCAAGCCTTTGAGAACGACGGTGTAGAGCCTCGGGAGAAGATGGCTGCATTCCTGGAGAGGAAAGGTATGTAATCTGTATCCTGTCATACTTCGTGCATCGCACCGCTTCGCGACTCTACAACAGATAAGGCGCCGGCGTGCTGCCATTGGTCCTTGCCGCAGCAGCATCATACAGAGCCTTGATGTCACTCTGCCACTGAGCTACGTTGGGTCGCAGGACTCTCCTGTCGTATGCTATAAGACGTGTCAACGGATTAATTCTGGCATCGGTCGGGATAAGCGGACTTACTCAACAATCCATTCACCTCGCCCTCGACATCAGTAGTCTGCGTCCATACACCACCACTGCATGCAAACTGCTTCACCTGAGATTCAAGCTCTGCCAGGAGGAAGTGCGCCCTGTAGTTCCAGATGTCATTGGTCTCGTCGATTTCGTAGGTTTGATTGATGGTGTTGATGGCGGCTTGTACGTTCCAGAGGTGGTCTATGGAGACGTTCTGCCCAATCCCGCCGAATTCGCCCTGAAACCCAATGCGCTTAGGATCATATGGGCTGGAAGCAATTGAGTACCATGGTGTACCGCATTGAGCATTTGCGTAGTGATGGTTGTCGGAGAAGTCGCCTGCGCCATGATCGTACCATCCCGTGGTCGAATCAACCAGCCTAGTCGGATCAAGCGAGCGGACTAGGTCAGTCAGACCGAACTCGGGATACCCGTCGATGACTTGACCCCAGCCTTCATTGTAGACCACCCAGGTGACGATACTTGGGTAATTGCGGTGCTGCTTGACCAAGACCTCCAGCTGACGTTGGAACTCCGCTTGCTGTGCGGCGTCTGGCAGAATGGTCTGAACAGTGCAATTGTCGAGCGTGCGAGACTGGAGCGGACGAAGGGACGGCTGATCCTGAATGACCATAAGACCCATCTCATCGCATGCTTGATAAAACAGGGCGGTCTCTACTTTGATATGTTTTCGCACCATGTTCATCCCCACTTGCTTCAGAGTTTCGAGGTCGAAGACCATCGCTTCCCTGTTTGGTGGCGTGTAGATGCCATCGGGCCAGAATCCTTGATCGAGTGTTCCGAAGAGGAAGATGAATTCGCCGTTGAGCAGCGGTCGCTCGATGCCGTTGACCTGACCTCTTGAAATGGTGCGGAAGGCGGTGTAGCTGCTGACTACATCTTGACCGAGCGTTACTGTAACACCGTACAGAGTAGGCGTGTTTGGACTCCATAAAGACGGAGAGTCGACGCTGAAACTGGAAGCCGTATTTGCACCGCCTGTGTAGGTAGCGATTGTACCATTTGACTTCCGATCACAAATGGTGATCGTCACTTCGCTCGTACTGTTGGCTGAAGTATGTATCGTAGCGTTCACTGGGCTCGTATCAGCATTGTCAACACATTGATCTTGGATCGCAGTCCGCACCTTGCCCATCAGCACCGGCAGAGAGTTGAACCTCCGTAATGTACTCGGCCGGAGCAGATTCGATCCAGACCGACTGCCAGATGCCGCTGCATGGCGTGTAGAAGATGTGCGACGGATTCAGCGTTTGTTTGCCAATAGGTATCACATTATCATCGCTGTCTGTTGGATCATGCACGAAGACAAGGCTAGAACACAGTCAGCCGCCGGACATACACATATGTAGAAGATGCGCCACGTACAGCTCATTGCTGGATCCTAGGGTCACGAAGTCGGTGACATCGACAGTGAAGGCAAGGTAGCCGCCTCTGTTGAAGCCCGCATACTGTCCGTTGACGTAGATCCAGGCCTCATAGTCGACAGCTCCAAAGTTGAGCAGGGTCTTCTCGGTCCAGGACGAAGGTACACTGAACGATGTCGAGAACCACGAGTACCTTGTCCAATTGCCTTGGATGCCTGATAGTCCCGACTCCAGACACGACGGAATGAGCACTTCTTGGCCCAGTGTCTGATTGAATGGTGGGTTGTTGACAGCATCAGTGCCTGTAGCGTTGCGGTACTGCCAGATGCCGTTCAGATTTTGCCATTGCGATCGCTCGAGCTGGGGTCGGGGATATTCTGGCCAAGGATTGGTACCGACGCTGTAAGTCCAGGGCGTATCAAGCGGTGGGGTCTTGACTGAGTACGCGCCTGTGCTGTTGGTCTGCCTGGGGGTAAGTGTGCGAGCTTCGGCCAGAATACTGAGGCTCGCGAGCGCAACGCAGGGAGCGAGCTTTAACTGGAACATCATCGAGAAAACTTGCCAGCAGGGCTGATTTCGAGCAGTAGCTTTCAAGGGCTCCAAAGAACGTAGGAGAAGCAGAATCTGGGAATCGTGAACCTACCTATACTTCCCCAACCCACCTTCGTCCTACGGAACCTTGATCATTCAAACTTCGGTCATACAGTCCGACGTTGCATCACGTAGTACGCTCGGCGTCGTCTCCACGTGGTCACCCCGTGGGAACGCGGTCACCAGTGATGATCTGTGGAGTACTGCTGAGGGGAAGATGCTGAGGGGAAGAGGAGAAGGATCCGTGACGATGATGATGCCGGAAGGTGGAGGGTTCGGCCGCCATTCGTGCCAAGACTGGATCGCGTCTGGTCCTTATTACATGTAGGTAGTCATGTACTGTTGTCCAACTACACACATACATCGGTGAACCAATGTTCATAATGGCGTACACATGCTGGTGGTAGGATGGCTACTTGAGATACAATTGAGCTGTACGCATGTCTCGAGCTCGCTAGGGTGCCAGGACAACGTGCTGCCTCACCGATACGGCTGTTATCCAAGTCTACAATCGCTCGCCTGGATTGACGTACCCTCATGCCCTTCAGACATCTTCGAATGCAATTCGACGTGGCTGCTGTGTCGCCTGTACCCTGCAAGACTATAACCTACCCACATGTGCCGCACGTCTACAGTAATGGACGCTCAGAGTAGGGAGGCGGCAGATCGGATTCCGAGCAGGACTTGGCGTCAAAAGTCTCGCATACTCGCCTTCGATCTGCTCGGAGATCAGGAACAGCAAGCATATCACCCCCTCGTTCATCACCACGCTCTCCCCATTCAACGAGACGTCTCAACAATCGCCGCACCTGTCTGGCCCTCTCGAACGCAGCCAAGCTGTGGCTGTGAGCCGCTGCCATGAACTTCAGAGACCTTACCAGAACCGGACCGAGTTGGTCGATATACTCGTCAATCTTCGCCTGCTTGGTGTCCCACGCTCTACCTTGGCTGTTCAGGCAATGGTACGGCGAACGGTCTTCCGTGATGAGCGAACCAGAGCATACTGAGTCGACAGTTCCAGAGACGCCTTCGAGATAGATAAAGTACCTTGAAGCGAGCTCGTTCAAGCGTCGATGGAGCTCGTGGCCCTCGGGCACACCCAGTGCCGGGAAGACAATATTTTTGTCTTGCCATAGTTTCTGCGCCAACCCACGCATCCGGAAGTGGGACTGGCGATAGCGTAATGTGCTTCGGTATGACGACCACAGAATTCGGTGGCCAGCATACGCGAGGATCTGGAGACGGACATACTCGTGAGGGATGCCCAGCGCTGCAGAAGGTCCGCGGATTGAGGTGAAGTAGCGCACCCGCATCGCGGAGTCGACGTTCTTGAATTGGACCACCGTGTCCCCATACTCTATGTATGTGGACGCTTTGAGGTTTTCGGCCATCGCCATGTAGTTATCATGGTCCCTTGTCGAGATGCTGA
The DNA here is from genome assembly GCA_002077065.1 of Cryoendolithus antarcticus. NCBI lineage: Eukaryota > Fungi > Ascomycota > Dothideomycetes > Cladosporiales > Cladosporiaceae > Cryoendolithus > Cryoendolithus antarcticus. Next base: position 28,673 of record NAJO01000050.1, on the reverse strand, counting down.
TCGCACGCCTGACACAGTCGTAGTCTGTCTGGTGACAATAAAGTAGGAAATGCCGTAACTTGCCAACCTCTGCCGAGTCTGCGTAAGTCGCCAGCTGCTTCGATAGCTCCGGATCTGCAGTCCACGAGAGAGTCTCGGCGAACATTGCCCGACGCCACGGCGTCTTGTATGCTAGAACCATTGCAGCGTTACGATATTGTCGATTGTTGACAGGCATTCGAGAGTATGTAGGTGTAGTCTTTCACTGCACAATACGATGGGTGCAGTGCTGGCTGAAACTCCGGATGATCGCTGGAAGAGCGGTCAAGCAGTGCGCGACAGTGATTTTTCTATGTGCGACAATCATATAAGTCTTACTAATCTCTTGTGGACGGATCGTCCAGTCCTGACCACTCAGAAGGCGGAGATATAGGCTTACGTTGCACATGAGGACATCCGCCACGAGAGCTTATTCGCGCACTCGTAACCCTCGCGTTTCCGCACCCGTGCCTCGAAGTTCGGCTCGTCATTCCTGCCATATGCTGACGGCTGTGTATTTTGGCGACGAGCATCCATATGCGCTGCCCATGTCGCCAGATGCGTGCAAGCGTGGCGTACACGGGAGAGGACGGGCGACTGCAAATGGCGACTGCTGCTGTTCGGCTATGGGTATGTGCTGTGGAATACAATAAGACACATGGGGTCCGTCAAGCATCCAATCTGAGCTCCTCCAGAAGTCCATCAATCTTAGCTAGTAAGATCTGATAATTCACGGCATCCTGAGCGAACTCGTCGCCAGCGATTTCACCGTCAAGCGTCCTGACAACTTGTCCTTCGCCAGAAATATTGTTCATGTGGGCATCAGCTAATATATTGACATCGTTCGTTTCGCCAGTGGTCTTGTCAAGCTCAGAGTCTTCGGCTTCCTCGTGCTCTCGCGTGTCGCGAACATTGTGCCCCTCCATCAGTTCCTCCAATCCGGCGTCCTCGAAACGTAAGCGCAAGCGCTCGGAAAGATAGTACCGGATGTCATCGACCAGCTCAACGGTATCTGTCTCTTCTCGCCTCGTGATGCGCCCAGCCGATTCTCGGACGATCTCCCTGAATTCAGGTTCGCCAATGTATGACTCTAGCCGGTATGCCAAGTATCGAGCGCCGAATTCTTCCAGACGATGCACACGGCAGTCCCAGCCAGAGCGAATGACTTCGTATATCCACTCCTTCGATTGTTCCTCGGGAGTCTGACTGCCAGGGCGTGAGAGCTCGGATTCGACTACTGAAGAGGTGCCATTGCCGAGAGTACTGATTAGCAGAGCCGCTCGCTGCTTTAGCTTGTCAATGAATAGCATGTCTGCAGCATGTAAGACATCTAGAGCGATCGACAGAGGAAACGACACGTTCTCGGTGTACAGGAAAGTGAGAATCACTTCTAGCACGGCTGCCGTGCAGTCCACTGGTACCACCTGCAAGGCCTCATTCGCATCGTCTGCGTTGGGTGCGGGTCTGCCGGCCCAGTCTATGGTCTGCGGTGCAATATGTCCTTCTCTGAAAGATGAGGCGAACATAGTGGAGAAGAGCTCACTACGAAGTAGCATCGCGCGATGAGCGGGGAATAGCGTTTTGCGAGGCTTCGCATACCGAGATGCCATATCTAGAGAAGGTCCAATAGGTATACCAGACTCCTGCTCTGGCGGTGTACTCTCGTCATCGACGTCAGCCTGGAGTAGCACGTCGGCAAAGCTGGGGTTATCGCGCGTCCAGGTGACTTGCGACACCTCGTCGGTATCAATGACGAACTTTCGCTGCAGAACACGTCCTCTGAACCACGCGGCAAGCTGATCGCGCCCGTTCTCGACATCGTCCTGTCGCCTTTGCCGTGCCTGTCGTCGATCACCAGGATTCAGTAAGGTCTCGAAGACCTGAGGGACCTCGAGCTGTCGCGACAGTCGATCCACACCTTCGAGCACTGACCGCTCCTCGTCTTCGCGGTCCAGAGTCCGGATGAAGGCATCTCCGAAGTACAAATAGCGAATGCAGCACTCGAAACTTTCTGTAGGAATCAACGGTGCAAGCTTCCACGACTTCGTCTCAGGCTTCTCCTGCAGCTTTCTCCGAAAGTAGGGCGAACGTGCTGATAGTACGAACTTGTGCAATCGAAAGCTCGTATCTGCTGTGTGAAGAATGATGTCTGCAGTCTGTGGTGCGTCTCTGGTCAACAGACTGGTTATGTGACCGGCCAGCGGCTGCAACGGATCCGTTGACTTTGAGTAGTCGTAGCTAAGCAACAAGTTCCGAATGCGATCGTTGAGTGCGTTGTAGAGACAACGTTCGCCCTGAAAAGTATCCCGCTCGCATTTCGCACCCTGCTCCAACAGCATCTGGACGAGCTCGAAGTGGCCACACAGCGATGCCAGGATGAGTGGCGTGTAATCGTACTCGTCCCGGGCATTAGTGTTGACTCCCTTCGTGATCTGCTCCTGAGCTAGCCGCAGGTCACCACGTCTTGCGGCGTCGCACAACAGGCGGAAGTCTGCCGACTTGTCCAATGGGTTCTCATCCTTTAAGCGACCGGCGCGGATGTCTTGAGTCTCCTGGTACAGAGCCTTTTCAATATTGTGCTTTGCGATGGTGGTGCGGTCTTCGGCTGCCGGAACTGTCGTTTCGTTGTCCATAATGAGATATGAAAATTATCAGTGCCGTGAGCAAACCCGACACAGGAATATGCAGAACGGCTTTCACGGCATGCGAGACATGAGCATTACCGTCTAGAATCTGCCACGAAGATACCCTCTGCCCGCATCGTTGTGAATTCACTTTCTCACAGAGAGTCTCCCAGCAAATGCAACACTCGCAGCCACACCTCTAGGTCCTTCTGAAGCTCAGCACAATCACGGAGAGGACGTGAATACATGTGGTCGATTTGCCTCCCGGTTTGGACTTTTCTGGCCATGACGTCAAAGTCCTGGACGCGAGTCATGCGACAGATGAACGTTGCCGGGCAACCCTGGCGGACTATTTGCACTTTGCAACATGAAGCTGCGACCTAGCGCTGGGACCTCACTATACTGGACATCACTCTGTTCGATCTTTGATACTTACCGACATCATATCAGCACGCTCATTGCATCATGATACGACCATAACCTCACTATACGGTCTTTTCACAGCAACAGAGCTTCAGTCACTACCACTATGGCTGCACACCTCAAGCGCCCAGCAAGCGCTGCAGCGATAATCGAGCGAGATCCGTCGGCAGATTTCGAAGTCCTAGAGAAGATAGGTCAAGGATCGTTTGGGGTCATCAGGAAGGTGCGGAAGAAGACTACCGGCGAGATACTGGCGCGCAAGGAGATCTCGTACCGGTCCATGTCACAACGCGAGCGCGACCAACTACATGCAGAAATAAAGGTCCTGGAACGCCTACAACACCAGAATATCGTGCGATATGTGTCCCGGCATCACATCAAGTCGTCGAACGACCTGCATCTGTACATGGAGTATTGCAGCAGTGGCGATCTGGGAGGGTACATCAAGAAGTTGACAAAGAGTAATCGATTTGCAGACGAGGTATGCATATCGAGGAGAAGCTACTATAACCTATACTGACTGTTTTCAGGACTTCGTGTGGTCAGTATTCGCACAGCTCGTCGGCGCGCTGTACCGTTGCCACGCCGGCGAAGACACCCCAGCGCCAGGACATGAAGCAGATATCCAAAAGACGAATATAGCTACCGCCTTACGAAGGAAGGACGAGCAGCAGATCATCCTACATCGCGATCTCAAACCCGAGAACGTCTTCCTCACGAACGGCTCAACTGTCAAGCTCGGCGATTTCGGGCTTTCGAAGCTGATTTCCGCACACGACTTCGCCAGTACATATGTCGGCACACCCTTCTACATGAGCCCAGAAATTTGTAGCAGCGAACGATACTCAGGCAAAAGCGACATATGGTCCCTCGGATGTATCATTTACGAGCTGTGTGCGCTCGAGCCGCCGTTCAATGCAAGGAGTCACCTGGAGCTGATACAGAAGATCCGAGTTGGGAGGACGAAGCCGCTACCGCAGCACTTCTCGAAGGAGTTGAGCCAGGTCATCTCATCATGCTTGAGGATCAATCCAGATGAGAGACCGGACACGATGCAGCTGCTACAGGTGAATGGAATCAGGGTAGCGAGGCTGCAGCTATCCAAGGTTGATGAGGAGATGTCGCTGAGTCGAGCTTGCAAGGAGCGGGACTCGCTTGCAAGCCGTCTAGAGAAGAGCGAGAAGGCGAATGCTGCGCTAGAGGAGCAGATCAGAGGACTGCAGGATGAGATGACGAAGCTGCAAGGCTCACAGCAGCAGACTGAGATGGCGCTCTACGCGAAAGCACAGCTCAACATTACAGCACAGGTAGATGCACAGATCACGCATCTGAAGGGGGTGTTCGAAGCTGAGGTGGAGAAGCGGACTGAAGCAAAGCTGGCAGCGCATCTTGCAAGTCTTCCGGCTGCTAGTGGCGTCTCTGTGAGTGTCAGGTCTAGCACGCCGCCACCAGAGACGAAGTACAGCTCTTTCACGACCAACACCACTGCGCCGACGACCGTGTCATCACCTGCTAGGTCCCTGAATGAAGGCGACATAGACACAGACTTTACGAGCCTCTCACTGGGTGATGAGACCTCGCCTCTGGCACTACGTGTCAAGCCAGTACAGCGCAAACCCGGTCGCACCCCCTTCATGAGAGCCAAAACGGTAGCCAACATCTACCCAGCTTCACCGATGGATGTGCAAATGGCAGACCCTAGCCCAATGCCGGCACCAACGAGCCATCTCCGCGGTCTAGCACTGTCACCTCGCCGAGAGCACAGCGCAAAAGATAGACTCCTAGGCCAAGCAGTGCGTCGCAATATCTTCGCGGAAGCAGCTTCCCTCAAGCCACCCAGAACCTTCGCCGACGACCTTTCAGAGGAAGACGAACCCGCCTCTCCCTCTCGCCCTACAAGCAGCCTCTCAAATGGCGCTACCAACCACTCCCGAGACCCTTTCAAAGCTCTCGACGAACCCTTGAGAATGCCACCACCTACCCGCCGAGCACGCCCCAGCCTAGAACGCCAGCAAACAATGCCAGTAAAGATGCCGCAAGCCTCAGATCTGCGAAGGAATACGATGGGGTTGAGAGACAACACGGCTATTCCTGCATTGCCGAAGTCGACGACAATGTCGAATTTACTACTACAGCCTGATTCGTCGAAGGAGAACAGGCCACCGTCCTCTCATGGGCGCACACACACGGTGCCGGTTGTTGCGGCGTCACCTAAACGAGCACAACCACCGCAGAGGAAGGAGCTAACGCCGAATCGACAAGCACCGAGGGCTCCTCCGAACAAGACGCCGAGTCTTATGAAAGCGGCAATAAAGGGGCGTAGTCTAGTGGAACTAAGTCAAGCGCCCTCACCTGTCAAGTGGGATTTAGAGGTCTTGAAGGGTGATGTCGACATGCCCTCGCCGTTCTTAGCGAGAAAGGGGAGAGCTTTCGTATAGGTAGCTTGATGTATGGATTTGGGTGACTCTCTCCATGTTTCACTGTGCAGTGCGAATGGTGCTGTACCAGTGACTGCGACAGTAAGTGCATGTATATGGTGTCTGTGAGAGAGCTCCGCGGTAATTCATCAGGCTTCGAGGTCTTACTCGGTGGTGCTCTCCGTGAGAAGACGTTGCTTGCGTATGCTCACATCATGGTAGCTGCGACAGCCAGATTGAGTTTCACGTGCGTGTGAGAGGTGCGGCTGGCCGCCTTCGAAAGCAACAGTCCTTTCGGAGCTTGCTTCTCAGTGATCCAGTTGATGGTGCGTATGCTACTGTAGGCTTACCTGCAATAGCGAAAATGAGCACATGCTGCTGCTGAGAGGAGCCATAGCTGCGATGCAGTGTTCATTTCCCGCCATCAGCTCGGTTCCTCGACAACCACGTGCTTCCGAGTGCGCTTCTAAGGTATCGTTCTATTGCAACAAACGAGAGCAGATCGGCGGGTCTTCCGTGTGTCTTGGCAGTGTTGCTCCAAGCACAGATCCTTGCAGGATATGCCTCTCCACGGTAGCATTCACTTTGCATCCGCGACTATGCACATACCTGCAGCAGTGAGAGGCTGTAAATGGTGTCCTTGAGAGAAGAAATAGTTGTGACCTGTCGCGCAGCGCCCGACAGATTCGATTTCCCAGCGGGACCGAGTATATGACATTGTTGGACGTTGGGGGGAGGCATCGAATTCAGAGACTGGCGTGGTCCTTCCCGCGGTCGTGTCGACGATCTTGCAGTAGGGAATGGATTCAAGATCCGTGTCCCGTGAGCATCAATTGTGCAGGAGGATTGTGGTGCAGAGCCAGTCTATCAGACGTAGCTTTAGTCGTGCATGCCCTTCACTGCAGACTTGTGGGCAACGAATCAGCCGCGCGTGCGTGAATTGATACTCAGCTCACGTCCAACGACTGTACTTTCTCACAAGCTCACAGCTCGAACACCTCCTCAACCCCGTTCCAATCTCCCTTCACACGTCTATCCCAATACCCACCCTTCTCCTTCAACCTCCAAGTCTCCTCCCCAGCACCGTCAACCCGCTCGAAGAACCTCGGCTCCCACTGCTTGCCATGACCCTCCAGCACCTTCCTCCTCGATCTCTGCCGCTCCTCAAGCTTAGCCTTCATAGCCTCCGCATCGTCCACGTTGCCATGTTCGTAGGCGCGTTGATCCGGCCGCAGGCGACTGTCGGTGGGTGCGAGAAAGCCAGACTCGTTCTCGGTGATTTCGTTGAGCGTGGCGGCGAAGGCGGTGAAGCCGAAGTGCTTTGCTGAGTCTGGCACGAGAGCGCCAGCATTCCAAATAGGTTTGTTGGTGTCGGTGCGGATGAGGGATTCGGTCCACTTGCCGGTCAACCCTAACGGCAAGACCGTGCCGTCTCGATCGAGAAGCTGGACAGTCACGTCCTCGGATCGTCCAGAGAACATACCTCCAGCTTTAAAAGTGCAGACAGCGCGCAGTTCGCCGCTTTCCTCGATGATCGTCAGATTGTGCACAGGCTCAACGTACTTCTCGCCTGCGATGACGTTGCGTAGAAAGCAGGTAGGTTGGCTCCAATTGTAGCCTTCGGCAGCGCCAAAAATTTGGACTCTACACCGACCTTCGGTGTTGAGCTCGACAGACTTGCCCCAGAACTTCTGCGTTGGTTGTGGCGCCTGTGCGAAACTCCAGCCGCCGTTTGTGAGCGATTCGGCTTGGCAAGCCATGCGCACGGGGTGATGCGAGATCTTTTCGGCTACGAATCGGAAGCCGAGATCTTCGCGCACGAGCTCGAAGGTCTCGCCAAGCATCGGGTTGAAGGGCTTGCGTAGTGCGCGCTCCTTGACACGATTCGCAGACAGAGTTGACAGAGCAAAAGCGGCGATGTGCAGAAGCCGCTCAGCCGGTGTGAGCGACGACGAAGCAGCGCTGTCGAGGAGATGGGAGTACTCCATGTTCTCTGCCACCCTTTGCAAAGCCGAAGTCGGCTCGTTAGCGGTGACAGGCATAGAGACAGTGGATAGATCTTTGCCTGCGTTCTTGCGGAGGAAGCCGATAATGCTTGGCGGTGCTTGTTTGGGTGGGATGACCGTGGTGCGTCGCTTGATGGACGGAAGGGGTAGAGGTGGTATGGACGTCGGCTTGGCGAAGACAGCACGCTTGCCAGTCTTTGGTGTGGTCGCGTACATTGAGGAGCCGTCGGCTGCTGTGTCGTCGCCATCACTGCTCGCGCTTGACCCGGCGTCAAAATGATCTTCCGGTTGACTTCCTGCGCTTTCATCAAATTCGCTTGAGCGACGAATGTTGAGCAGTTGCACGGGTGTCCTCGAGCCGTCTTCTGCATCAAAGAACTCTTCGTCCCGGACTGAGTCGATGGACATCCTCGACATTGTCATGCTGAGTGGCGGGTTGCGACGCGCCTTGCTTTCTGCGATAAGCGCAGAGAAATCCAAGACCACATTGTCTAGATCTCTTAGCAACGCCATGCAGCGCTCATGCGTGTTATCGTCAAGGAACGAAGGCTGCATAGCTGGCACCTGACTTGGCTTACGGTGCGACGCGCCACCCATCGCAGGTGATGCAGATGCACTCGGTGTCCCAGGTATGCTCAGCTGAGCAGATACAGTGCGCCTCATGAAGCCGGACGGACTACGCTCCACACTCGGTTTCCGCTTCCAGAACGGTCGCCGTCCCGGCGTAGACTCGTCAACCTCAGGGAAGTAATTGTTCGCAGCATCGTAAGCAGTCGGGCTCGGTCCGCCGCTGCTTCCGTTAGAAGTCGTGAGTCCCAGGCCGACGCCGTTCGCACCCGGCGCATACTTCGGATCTGTGTCCTTCGCAAGGCCGCGAACTGCATCTCGAGTGCCAGAAACTCTGCTCACCAGCTCCTCCATACGTGACCACTCGCGTTGCTCTGCAGGATTTGGTGCACTGGGCAGCGCGAGACTCTGGTGCGACTTTACTGCAGTGACAGGTGTCGATATCGCGAACGCCGCTTGCGATGCGCGCTCAAGTGCCTGCTTCCATCCCTCGAAGTCCTTCCTGTTCCCCGCCTTGAGATGCCAAATCTCAGCGCCCGAGTCTACCGAGAACTCCCGCGTCTTGTCGTCCACTCCGATGACTGCAAGTGATAGCGGCACAGCACCTCTCAAAGCTGAAGAGTGCCGGTTCCGGTAGTAAGACAGTGTCGAACTCGTGAAGTCCAACGAGAAGAACCTTCTAGCGTATCCCTGCGCCTTCTTTCTCCGCTTTTTGTGCAGCACTCCAGTGTAGAATGTTACTCCCTCCGCTCCCCTCAACTCCACTCCCCTGCTACTGCCCTTGGATCTCGACATCGGTCTTGGCGTGTCCTGCAACGCGCTCTTCAAAGCCGACTCGCCGGCTCCATTCTCCTCCTGAGAAATGAAAGAAGGATCGAGACTTGCACTCACGCTCGCCTGACTACTGGCAAATGCCTGTGAGTAGTGCAGATGCGTTCCTGACTTGGGTGGCGCACTTGTCGGATGCGTCATCATGGAGAGCAGAACGGTCTTGCTCGTGTTCTTGGAGAACGTGTTGTCCAGCACTAGCCCATACATGCCCGCCTCTCCGTCTGGAATATCATATCTCCCCGTAGAGACACGGTCTGCCTCGCACTTGCCGTTCCAGGCAACTGGTTTCATGCCAATTGTGCGGAGCTTCTCAACCAGCGCAGCAGAGTCGTGCCGCAGTATCGAGTTGCGCCGGGAGCGCTTTTGATCTTGCGGCGCGCCATCTTGGTGAAGCCCGCTCAGTCCCGGTGTTGGAGGCTGCTCGAGGTTGTCGAAGGTCGGAAGGATGGGCGTGAGGCCATTCTTGGAGCCGGGATGCTTGAAGATTCCGAAATTGATGCTCTTCTTATGCGGTTGTACGCTCCATGATATCGAGTGGTGCTCGGGCACTGATATCCAGCGGACGAGGTAGCTCTGTATGGCAAACAATCAGTGGTGAACTGGCGGTAGTGGGAAGTATTATTGCCTACCTGCGAATGGACCACAATATTCTCTATGCCTGCCATGATAGCGCCAACTCTACTCACATGACCTCGTGACCATGGAGAGGATATACAATGTCCATAGGTGGTAAGTCGTCTGCCTGCTGCAAGGGACGACTACCAGAGCGTCCTCGAAGCAAACAAGACAACAACACTACCTACATATGAGATACCGGATATCCACGGACGAGAAAGCTGATCTGACACAGCTGAATCAGTATCGACGTGAAGTCCCGAATCGCTTGTCAGCAGACGCCGTTTCGGCCGTTGTTACGAGAGCGTGAGAGTTCCAAGGCACGGCTTCTCGGTGATCCGCGTCCTGATTGTGCAACAGGTTTCGGTCGTTTCGCATTTTCCGTCCGTATTGCTTCCCACTCACCTTTTCTTCAACTATGATCAGCTTCACCATCGGCGGGAATGGTCTGAGAAAGGCTTATGGCGGTATCGTACGATACGCCCGACCGGTGTAAGGTCAGACAGCCTGGCTGTGTGCCTGATGATCTCGGCCAGCCGCATCCTCACCTCAGCCCTACGAGACACATGCCTTTCACGTGTCAGCGCGTGCATGCAGCTTCGCGTTATGACGACATCGATCTCAGTTCCAAGCACGATCGCAAGGCGCGGCGAGAATGAGAATGTTTCCTCGACAGGCAATGAGATCAGGCAGTAGGTCGGTGATTTTCTCTCTCATAGTCGAACTCCTATCATCAAGCATCGCTCCCCTCAAGCCAATCGACATCTTACCATACGGAATGCGGCAAGACTAGTGCAGATTAGCCGTGGGAAGAAAGATACCCTCGTGCCCGATGGCAGACTCGCCGTCCCAGAACTCGGCCCTCAAACAATTCCTCCTCGTAGGTGCGCTCCACCAATCTCCAACTGTTTCTCCTTCTCCGAAAGTCTGAAACGTCGACAATGCTCTTATGTGCTTGATTGCGGCAGAATCACGCACACTCGCGTGTTCTTGAGAGCCCCAAAACCCGGTGCTCTCTCTCACCAACATCCGGGCGATACAACCACTGTCGCAGCTATCCTTATAGTAGCATGAGAGCGTCTCAGACTTTCCAGAGAAAGCGGAGGTATGTCCCACTACCTCAGCAGGTCAGTCTCTAATCCTGTGTTTCCGTTTTACAGTCAATCGGGACCCTGAAAGGCGACCTCAGCAATATAACTGCACCACCATTCGTTTTGGCCGATAAATCGACGACCGAGTTCCCTCGATACTGGATCAGCCATCCGGATCTCTTTGTTGCTCCTGCATCGGAAACAAACGACGCGAAACGATCGTTGGCTGTACTCAAGTGGTTTCTGGCTTCCCTTCGTGGCCAACAATACGCAGGTCGCAAGCCTAGCGAGGGCGTCAAGAAACCATTGAACGCGTTCCTTGGAGAGCTCTTTGTTGCCGAAATAGGTCCTGAAGGAGAAGAGACGCGACTCGTCAGTGAACAAGTCTCCCACCACCCTCCCGTCACAGCCTGTTATCTCTGGAATCAGAAGCATGGCGTACGAGCAGAGGGGTACACGCGCCAAGAGATCACATTTTCTGGCTCTGTCAACATACAGCAAATCGGCCACGCGATACTAACGGTGGAGAAGTACGAGGAGGACTACCTAATCCCGCTACCGAATGTCAAGGTCAAAGGCATACTTGGCGGAGGGCCGTACCCAGAGTTGAACGGCAGCTACAAGATCGTGAGTTCGTCAGGCTACGTTGCGGAAGTAGACTTCAGCGGCAAAGGCGTGTTGGGCTTCGGAGGCGAAAGGAATCACGTCAAGGCCAAGATCTACGACAAAGACGGACAAGTGGTCTATACAGTCGAAGGCAGCTGGACCGAAAAGCTCATCTTCAGAGACGCGTCAGGAAAGACGATAGAAACTTACGACTGCGCAACCGCCTCCGTAAGCGAAGCCCGCACCGCCGCGCTCTCCGATCAGGATCCCTGGGAATCTCGCGTAGCATGGCGCGGTGTCATCGAAGCCATACACAAGGGCGACATGCAGGGTGTCGCCAACGCCAAATCTACGTTGGAGAACGCGCAGAGGGAAATGAGAAAGCTTTCTGAGACCAGCGAGGAGGCTTGGGAGACGCTTTTCTTTCGACGGGAGAAGGAGCATGCTGTGGCGAGTCGGTTGATGGATGTTGCCGGGATGGGGTTGGAGGTTGAGAAGACGAAGGGGGTTTGGAGGTTTGATGGGGAAAGGGCGAAGGGCTTAAAGAAGCCGTGGAGAGGTGGACTGGAGCCGGCTAACAAGCACTGAAGCGTTCTTGCATGCTATAGAGTAATCGGGGTGTGGTGAAAGTAATCTAGCGGTCATGCGCTCACTTATCCGGAAGTGAGAGCTCTCCTATGGTTCTATAGGCACACTTACTACAAAAACTCCTCACGTACATAGTTGACGAGAGACAAGGTGCGAAATGTTGCTGTTCCCACTACATCAGCACCTCTCACGGATATAGCAAGGCAGTGCTCCATCACTGTGAATCAGCTGATAGGAGCAGCTTCCAGGTTACGCAGTGTTGGCGAAGCAGAGGTGTTCGTCTCTACAAAGTGAAGTGTTCATCGCGGTCCTGCCGCCGGCTTGTGAGACGTATCTAGCAGCGAGTCTGCCATGTCCGATGACGGTCTGGCTGTCGTTTACGACATCAGTGCCCACTGGGACAAGGCCGGTGGCTGCCGCCAGCATGAATATGGTAGCCGTCGACTGTCGCGAATGTGTATTATCGATGCCAGTCGAGGCACCAAGACCTGGCCAAGAGTATACGCGATACTGACTTGGACGCTGTGGCATCATCTAGCCACGATCTGTCGATGCGATATTGGAAGTCGAATCACCAGTGAAGTCAAGCTCAGGTATTTGAGACCATTGAAGTGGATCGATTCATGCAATGCCATCAGGGTTTTGGTTTCGAATTAATGGTCCTCGTCGTCTCACGGATGTTTGCGTCGTGCTCACCGCTGTAGCATCAACGCTTCTGCGCAAGTATGGACACAGCTGTGTCTGATTTGCGAATGTGAGAACGTGTCAAATCGATTCACCCCTGTCTTCGCCAAGTCTAGCAGGAATAGCCTGTGTGTCCGTGCCCCTGTCTTGACTCCAGACCTTTCCCTTTCCTTTCCAGTGACAAACGCCTCCTGGCTGAATCCAGTCTCCTGCCAAGAGATGTCAATTTACGAGCCGGCAGCAGCGTATAGCTGTGCAGCATGCAATGCAGTCTGCATTGGCAATCTACTCGCTCGGAGCGACGTCACGCGATATGCAAGCGGTTGGGTGAGATGCGACTGGTGGTGCGGTCGTCCTGGAAGCAGTTGCGTCCGAACGGTCGGGACTTTGATGCTTTCGTCTGGCAACCTGGCCGTTGAAGGTGCCGAGAGCTACCTCAAAGTATCGGGACGTCTGCGATGCTTTCGGGTCCTGTGTCTGGCACGTGGCTGAATTCGCCCACCCCTAGTGTTGCGACTTCTGTACTGCATCTGCCAGCAAGATCAAACGCGAAACGTCGAGATAGTGCGCCGCATGAGACTTGCGTATCGTTGGACGACATGGCATCACAGGCGAGAAATACACGCGACACTAACATGAGTCTTCCTCACGAAATGGACTCTAATGCAAGTCACACGGACACTTTCTCAGCTAACCGCCGCGCAGCTAGACTTCATGCACACGATTGTGGCGCGCATTAGGCCCACTTCTGGAAGCCTCTACAATCAAACGCTACCCAAAGCAGCCATCGCTATGGATCGTAGAGCGCGCTGGACTCTCCTCGGGTCTCAACCGCTCTGCTGTCGTAGATGGCGTGCGTACCAAGAACGCGATGTCTGCACTGACGACCCACACGTGATGTGAATCGGAAGGTGTGGTATTCTTTCACTTTCTCATCATGCTGCGGAACAGACTGCACCTCCCCTTTCGTCCTTGACAGGCTATGATGGTGTTGACGCTGCGGATGACTAGGATTCTGGGGTTGTCACTTAGTCCTATCGATCGGCGTTAGCCATCACATCTACCCATGAAGCATTGGCAGCATAGACAGCAGGACCATCACACTCGCTTCTCTGGCTATCATTAAACGCACTCCATTTGTGCCGCACTGGATGTACGAGCTCGAACTTCTGCATTCCCATCAACGAGTATGACATAGCCTCCGGAGGCTCAAGAGCTAACACCTGGAGTCCACACTCGCTTCCAATCTCAATTGAGCGACCGTTCTCGAACCTAGACTACCCTCGACTTTCCCATGGCTCCAGCTGCAGAGACGGTCTCTCCTGCTGGTGGTACCGAAGCCTTCGCCCTCGCCAGCACCCTGACACGTTCAGACGATCTACAGAAGTACATTGCATACACGCAACGCGTCCTGGCAGCCGGCCCCAGGGACAGACATCGGATTCTGCAAGGCATCCCTTGCTCCCGTCGACCATCATACGGGCCTCTGGCGACTCTCTCGGCTTTGCTCAAGGCCTTCCCGACATCATGGCCATGCTTCGAGCTACAGCAGACTTACACGAAGGTCTGGAAGCAGCTGCCCGAGGTTGCAAAGGCTGGCAGGGGTGGACCGGAGGCACGCCTCCTTGTTGACAATACCCTGCGGCAATGCAAGTCATCGTATCAGTCTATTACCGATCTCTTGCATCCGAGCTCTCCAACCGCAGCCATCTTCGACCCTTCGTCCGGCAAAAGCTTGAGCCACACTGAACTAGTCAGGTGTGTCTCGAGCTTCCGGCTTCCCATTCGCCCACATACTGGCACCCGAAAGCCAGTTGTTGCAATATCACTCCCGAACGGCCCTCTCCTTGCGCTGACTGTTCTGTCTACTGCCACCTATTACACTGCTGCCCCGATCGGTCATGGCAACGGTGTGGGATCAGAACAATTCAAGACAGATGTGCTCCAATCCGGCGCAAGTCTTGTACTGGCATCATCAGCGGATGTTGCTCGACTTGCACTGAAAGACCCGTGGCTCATCAACGCGGGCATCCGCGTACTGCTAGTAGACTTGACCTCGCAGATGAATCTAGCGTTCAGCGATGTTGATAGACGCTCGATCCGGGGCTCCAAACGATGGCCGCAACCGGTCGAGCACATGCCAGACGACATCAGCATCCTGTTGTTCACCTCTGGTACGAGTGGAAAGAAGAAGCTGGTACCTTTACATGTGCACTCCCTGGTCTGTGGTGTTGCAATGGTCATCGAGTCCTGGGGATTATCACCTTCGATGCGCTGTTTGAATCAGATGCCATTCAATCACGTTGGGGGACTGGTCCGCAACCTGTTCGCGCCGATCATGTCGGGCGGCTCAGTAATATGTTGCAGCGCCTTCGACGCCAACTTGTTCTGGGACTGTGTCGAAGATTACGCACCAACATGGTACTACGCTTCGCCTTCCATGCATCAGGGTATCTTGGAGGCTGCAGAGGTACGATCTGATGCTGTGGCGAACAGCACAATCCGGCTGATTTGCAACGCCGCGGGTGGGCTGCTGCCCAGTCTTGCGATTCAGCTTCGAGAGACGTTCTCGACTACGCAGCTCACGACTATACTCCCCAGCTACGGCATGACCGAGTGCATGCCCATATCCACGCCCCCTCTCACATATCAGCTGGACAAGACGGGCACTTCGGGCGTCTCCGTTGGCCCTGAGATCGCCATCTTGGACGGTCACGATCAGGCCCTTGGTGCAGGTATCATTGGTCGCATTAGCGTACGTGGCTCTCCAGTGTTCTCCGGCTACCTCAGAGACAATAAAGTCGATACCTCCTGCTTCACCAAGGACGGGTGGTTCGACACCGGCGACATGGGGTATCTGGACGAAGACCAATACCTGTACATCACGGGCCGGAGCAAGGAAGTGATCAATCGCGGTGGCGAGCTGATCAGTCCATTTGAAGTGGAAGAGGCAGTCGTGGGTGCTGCTATGGATACAACTTCACCAGTCTACGGTCGAATCAGTAAGGCATTGGCATTCTCGGTCAATCACGACGTCTTACAGGAAGTGGTCGGCGTTGCCGTCGTGACTCCAGCAAACGCACCACGAGCCTGTTTGCGTGGCTTGCAAGAGGCGGTGAAGTCGACTTTATCATCTGCCAAAGTGCCCGTACTCATGATCTACATGGACACTGGACTACCAACGAACAATAACAAGCTACTGCGCATCAACCTCGCACGTCGGCTAGGCCTACCTGAGATTGCTGATCATACACCAATAGCGCACCGATACTATGAAGCCGACTGTCCGCCCGCGAATACGCCATTGAGCATTCCCATACCATCCAGAGCACTTAGCATCGATCACGACTGCCTTCGATCAGTGTGTCAGAAGGTACTGCCTCGCAAGTACGAGCTGCATGTCCGGGAAGACGAGACCGACTTCTATCCCGAGTTACTGGTGGCGCCAAAGATCCGCAGGAACAGTAATGCCTCAGTGCTCTCTGCCGAGACTCTCGTCGAACAGATCGCCGGCAGCTTGCATGGCTACCAAATACCGAACCGGATCCGCCTCCTCACAGCACCTCTTCCTCGTCTACGCAGTGGAAGTCTTGACAGTATTGCCATGGAGAAGGCAATCAACAATACATTACCCGCCGCAGCCACAGGCCTTTCAAATACAGAACATAAGATCGCGGAAGCTTTCGCACAGATACTGGTCAAGCCCATGTCGGACTTCGATGGGTCTTCGGACTTCTTTGACTTTGGTGGCGACAGCATGAAGGCTGGTCGCCTGCTCTCCGCCCTGCGCAGAGACTTCAAGATCAGACTCGCAATTGATGCGCTGTTCGCTGCTCGGACCATCTCAGCCTTAGCCTCGCTAGTCGATACTAAGACGGCAGAATCGAGTGCGACTTCGACGAATGATGATAAGTTGGCGTCGAAGAAGCTACTTCCTGGCCTCGAGAAGACATGCAGCTCGAGCAATCCGCTGCTACTAATCCTCCAATTTGTTCCAATTGGTATCATGTACCCCATGAAGCGTGCACTTAGCTGGACAATCTTCATATACTGTCTCGCCTATGCTGAGGGCCTTCCTACCGTCAATAGTATACCGGGGCGACTTTTCGGTCTTTGCATGTCGATTGCGATCGGACAGATTGTCACCAAAATCGCAGCGCCTCTGCTCTCGATCATATTCAAGTGGCTCGTCATTGGCCGCTATCGAGAAGGGCTGTACCCGATGTGGGGGCTGTACCATACGCGATGGTGGATGGTGCAGAAGGTCATCGAAGTCTCCGGCATGGGTGTCTTCAACTTGACTGGTCCGGCGAGGACGCTGTACCTTCGACTACTCGGCGTGAAGATCGGTCATAATGTCAGCATTGCATATGGTACAGACTTCGGAGAGTACGACCTGATCACGATTGGTGACAACACTGTCATCGATCGCTGCAAGGTCCGCCCATTTGCTGCAGAACGAAATACATCTATGTATCTTGGGGCCATCAGCATCGGTACGAATGCGTCGATCGGTCTGGCAGCGATTGTGGCCGCTGGTACCAATGTACCTGACAACGCCTGCATCGGTCCCAATTCATCTTCGTGGGAAGTTGCTGACGCAGAAGAGGCGAACCGACTTCTGGCTTCAGCCAAGATCCCGAAGCCTCACTGGTTGTTGGAGTACCTACTCGAAGTGCCCATCACCGCACTCGTCAAATTCTGCGGCATAATTCCGTGGCTAGCCGCCCTCGTCGGTCTGGTCTACACGCAAGCACACAGATCCTCTGATCCCCTTCATGCAGTCGTTGTCTGGTTCTCGAGCCCGCACAGAGTGGCATATCATTACCTCGCACTTGCTGCGCATGCTTGCCTTGGGCCTGTGTTCTTCCTCTTCGCCGTCCTGACATGCAAGAAGTTCTTCGACGCTTGCTGCGGTAAGATTCGCCCTGGCTCAGTTGAATGTCGTTCGAATGCGACGAAGTTCCGCATGCAGCTCGTACGCAATCTGATGCCGGCTCTGGAGCTGCACAAAGTCTCTGAGCTGTTTGGCGGTCATTATGAAGTCACTTCTAAGCTTGTGCGTCTGATGGGCGGCAAGGTCGGCAAGCGCGTGTACTGGCCCGGGACTGGACCAAATGTGCAAGATTGGGACTTGCTCGAGATTGGCGACGATGTCGTCTTTGGTTCACGCTCGCATCTGATCACTTCAGATGGCACTGGTAGCGATGTCGTGAAGATCGGGAACGGCGCCATGGTCGCTGATCGTGTCGTACTGCTTCCAGGTGCTGAGCTCGGCACGGGAACCGTCTTTGGCAGCGGCGCACTGACTCGTCGCGACGGCAGATACGCGAGCAACACTACTTGGGTGGGCAGCAGGAAGAATGAGGCCATCTGTCTCGCCGGCGATATGACTGCTGAGTCGCGCTCTGCTGTTGTGGGCCATCGGACTGATCAGTACTACGATACGACTTTGTCTCGGCCTCGTGTACCGAACTTGAACACCAGTGACTCGATGGCCACTCTTGTGCAGTCTCCTTACCTTGAGAGCAGACCTCCGAGTCCGCACTTTGAGACAAAGGGCCAAATCACGTACGCCTACAAGCACGACGACACTGCAAAGGCTGAACGCCAAGCAGCCCGCCGCACTTCAGTTCTTGTCCAACAGGTCGATCCGGCTCGATCAACAGACTCACTAGCAAACCCTGACGTATCCAGCACGCCCTTTGGTCGGGCTTTCTACCAGGGCCAAGCGTCCTACCTCGTCTGGAACCAATTCGTTATCTTCTGCTACGCTACCTTCATCACGGTCTTCGTCGCAGTCTACTGGAACGCAGGTAGCATTGCCGCCATCCAAGTAATCGGCTACCTTGTCCGGCGATCAGACTACCCTTCATGGATATTGGCTGAACGCCCGCTTCGTCCAGTCTTCCTGTACCTCGTCTTCGCTACCTTGATCACCATGGTTATGGCGGTACAGACCGTATTGGCGCTCACGATCGTAATATCAGCCAAGTGGGTACTCATGGGCCGCCGCAAAGCTGGAAATTACGACTGGGATAAGTCATCGTACTGCCAGCGCTGGCAGCTCTATTTGCACATCGAGAGTATCCGTCGGCATTGTTATGGCGGACACGGGATCTTGGGTCTGCTGACCGGAACTCAGTGGGAGGTGCTGTACTTTCGTGCGCTGGGCGCAAATGTCGGCAAGAATTGTGCTCTCTTCGCTTCTGGAACGCCATCGCTGTACTTCACGGAGCCGGATCTACTTACGCTCGGCGATCGTGTCAGTGTCGATGATGCTTCGCTTGTGGCCCACATCAACACTAGGGGCAAGTTCGACCTCAATCCACTGACTGTCGGTGATCGCGCCGTGCTTCGATCGGGCTCAAGGTTGTTGAGTGGCGCAAAGATGGAGGCGGACAGCTGTCTGCTCGAGCACACGCTTGTCATGGCCGGAGATGTGGTCGAGTCAGAGGCTACCTGCCAAGGTTGGCCGGCAGAGGACTTTCGGGGCAACAGGATGCCGACGATGAAGGAGGAGAGGAGGTGGGTGAAGGCGGGATGAGCGATGGTCTGCTTTGTGAAGTTGTTATGGCGTATTGGTGGGGTGGTAACGATATCATTGCATGGACGAGACTGGGCCGCATCATGGCCGAGATACACACCATAGATAGCGCTTTACTTCACCAAAGACAATTGACGTCAATCAACATACTGAAGACCTTGTGCTGCCTGCGCCCGCGAGATCCGTGATGAAAGTCTTGGCGCTTTTCGTGTCACTTTCGCGTTCTATCAACGGATCTCACATCGCCAGCGACACCCCACGATTGGGAACAACGGCTATTGGCCATGGCGACGACCATGATGCTGAGCTCACTCGAGCTGTGGCGACCGTCGTCGCTAAGCCTGGACGCGGATGATGATGACCACTTTCTATTTCCTGCCTTACTGCTGGAATTCGGGAGTGAGCCCTTATCATTACCGAATCTGGATGCTTCTTTTGATGGTAACACTTTCACATGGCCTATACTGGACAAGGACGAATCTCATGATCTTCTCAAGAGACATGAGACAGATCCCTGGCTTGTTCCTCCATCGCCAGTGTTTTCAGACCCGATCACTGCAGTAGACGACATCTGGACCTTTGACCCCGAACTCGCCTTTCCGGAGAAGACAGGCCATCTGACAACTTGGGAGGCTTTCCACTCGAACGTACCTCACGAGGATGCTCCTCTCTGCTTGTCAGAAGCCGGACCTGGCGTTTTTGATGCTTTCATCCAGCAGCGCGAGAAGACTGGAGGCGTCTTGCCTCGAGACATTGTGTTGAAGGCTTGTTGTTCGGTGGTACTGGGACGAGGGAGCGTGTTCTTCACCTGGTCTGAGACTGAGCAGGGGTTTGGGAGAATCTTGGAGGATGTGACTGTCAGTGGCTTGAGCATGGCGTGTACGGACAGTGTTCTGCGAGAATTCATGCAAATGGGCGGAGGGTGGAGGAGACTGATGACAAGAGTCCAAACGGTTGAGGAAGGGGAATGCGTGGCGTTGGTGGCGTTGAAGACGTGCATCGTTGACGTGCTCGAGACGTTGGAAGTGGAGCTTGTAAAGAAGTTTTACAACGTGGAGTCACTCTTGCAGCTGAAACAGATTGTGGAAATACCATGGAAGGTGTTGGATGTGCTGGATGCACTGACGAAGAGCATTGGCCGGGGAAGTAACGATGTGCAACTCATCTCTGCGACGGCCGACACAGTCACAGATCTGGCTGAGCGAGGCGATCAAATGTGTGGGCTGATGAGAGAGGTGCTCACAAGAGTGAGCGCTCCCTGGCTCGAAGAGCTTGCTCCTGAACTTGATTCGAACGAGTATGAACGGTTTGTGCCCATGGCGCATGCAGGTGACGAGCTCCAGTCGTCATCTGAATTGATGAACTTTCTTCCAGTCAGCGATCAGCAACTGATTCGAAGCACGAGAGCCAGCTTCCGGGCTTTGCGGGAGCAGAGTGGTCGCCTAAGGGATCGGACTGGGGCATCAGATCGAGCGCGAGGTGTAGACGTTGCCGACGTCGAGGGCACGCGTGTTGATGGGTGGAGAAATACAATATGCCAGGAGCAGTTGCATGACATGTTTGCACTGCAAGATGATGCATTCATCGTCTGGTCGTCAGAGGCTGCGATCGCGAATAATCCGACTTCCGACGAGAAGCTGCAACCGTCCCTCGAGCAAGATCACCTACAGATGCGAAGCCGGAACGTACAACACTGCACTCCTGCCGGGGATGGTCCTCTACAGGCTGCTTTGGGTGTCGCATTAGTCAACGCCAGCGACAGCAGTAAGCCAGTCGGCGCTCTGATAAGTACAGAAAGCGATATTGACCTCCTTCACACCCTTCGACCTCGGCTCGAGAAGCAAGCAGCCCTCGCTCGTGAAGCATCCCTGGCTCTCATATTCGACACCCACAGACTCCAGGATCACCTCGCTCTTCACCGAGCCTTTCACCTCTTCGGCAACGGCGACTTTACCACGCGCCTGACCACAGCTCTCTTTAGCGACGAAGTGCAGACAGCAGAGCGTAGACGTGGTGTCGTACCCACTGGTCAGACGATGGGCCTTCAGCTAGGCTCGCGCGAGAGTCAGCGGTGGCCGCCAGCGAGCTCTGAGCTACGACTGACGTTGATGGGTGTGCTTGCTGACTCGCACTTTCTCATGAACAGCTCAGACGGGCTACCGGGTGTACTCAGCTTCGCGATCAGAGAGCTCACTGATGCTGAGATTGATCAGGTCATGGACACGACTTCGATACATGCGTTGGACTTCCTGAAATTACAATACACTCCACCTAAGGCTCTAGCTGGCATCTTCACTCCTGCCATCATGCATCACTACGACAGCATCTTTCGAACGCTGCTAGTGCATGTCAGGTTGATGCGCACAACTGCACAGATCGCTCGGATGGCTGCCAAGCTGTCTCAAGAGACTACGGAGGAGAGCAAGTCTTCACAGCGCTTCGCCTGGCATGCTCGCCACTTCGTCACCACGATCACCTCATACTTCATGCACGTCGTCATCGCCGGTGCGTGGCAGCGCTTCACGAGTACACTCGACAGCTTGGCACTTACATCAGTCGACTCGGAGCACAATAGTGGGCAATGCGCAAGCATCGAGGACATCGCTCACTTACACAACACCTATCTCGAGCAGATGCGCACTGGCCTCTTCTTGCGCAGAAAGCACGAGAACATTCGACATGCCGTCGAGGAAGCTCTTCAAGTGATCCTCAAGGGGTCATTGCAAGTGCTGCATCAAGCGCCGCGTGTGGCGGGTGACATTGAGCTGCACATGATGCAGGCACTTCAGGCTGTGAAAACTGTGCTGGCGGTGGAAGCAGAAAAGCCAGTGAAAGGCAGTGCTGATCTGGCCGCGCAAGAGACCGAGAAAGAGGCAGTGCAGCTACTGCTTGCTGGACTGGACTGGCAGGGAAAGCATACGTGATCGATAACGACTTGACGAGAACACGGTAGCCTTGACAATTGTATACGAACCGACGATAGAGATCACAGACGCAGCGCAGCAGTGTACGTTATACGTTGTAATTATAGTACAGATATATGCTTCGCGTGTTGCAAACAAGGGTATCTCCATGCCCCAACGCCACGCTTCTCAAAGGCCTACAAAAGCACGAATGCCATCCCATGCCCTAGCTGATCACGACTTCCCCGCCTGCACAACCCTCACCTCCGCCTCCCGTCCACTCAACTTCTCAATCTCATTCCCAATCCCCAACACCCAATGATCCCGCTCCGCCCTGCTCCTCGCCTTGAACACCACACTCCGCCCCGTAGCGCCCAGCTGACTGACGCGTTTGAGCTTCGTCTCGACCTTACCCTCAAACCCAGACTTCGCATCTTTCGCGGCAGATTTCTGCGAAGCCTTTACATCATCAACGAAATGCGAGCTCTTGAACCAGGCTTTACTCTTAGAATGCCAGATGACGAATGTAGTCATTGCGTCTTCATCCGTGCTCGTCCAGCCGTCTTCGAGGTAGATGCGAGGTAGGGCATTGTGGCCGGGGGTATTGGAGTCGAAGGTGCGGTTTTGGTAGAGCAGGTCGTTTTCTGTCAGGAGACCGGAGTAGATGTAGCAGCCCTGCAGATCAATGGCCGCGATACGCTCGTGATGGATATGCACTAGCTTCTTGCCAGACCGTTTCCGCAGCGTGTCTTGGTAGATCAATAAGTGGCCTGATGCGAGGATGACGTGGCAGCGTGTGAAGGTCGTGTGGCGGCGAGGCTTGCGGAATAGGAGGCCGGAGAGATGTATCGTGCGGCAGGAGGTGATGCCACACATGTTGTACAATGTGGACGAGGCGTAAGATTGCTGAACCTCCCATTTGTAGGCGAAGCTGCCGACCGTAGCCTCAGTCCGCTCATCGATGTTCAAGGCAGCGAGATTCTGCGCGCGGACGGACTTGTACAAGTCCATGTCTGCTTTCGCGCGTGCAGACCAGTAGGTTACGAGAGCATGGAGGCGAGACATCCAGACTTGTGCTGCAGACTTGTTGTAAGCTTGCAGGCGGATCACGAGGTTGTTCTTCATGAGCAGCTCGAATGTGCGGTCTTCATCCACTTCTGTGGTTGAACCGTCATCGATCAGGGAGTCTGTTGGGTCGATGCGGATGTCGAAGTCCACTGCGTCGCCATCTTCGATGTTTTGGTCGGCCGGGGTGGCGCCTTTGCGCATCTTGCGGACTTTGGCTATGTCGCACAGATCTATGAAGCCGTCGGCTGCGAGGAGCATGTCTGTGTTTCGCTGAGCTTCCGTTGACGCGGCTTCGTCCAGCTGAGTGAGCTCCTTCGGAGGAACTGCATTGTGGCCGAGCCAGGAGATGTGATCGTCCTCAAGGGGATACGGGTCTATGTCAAGCTTTAGTGGGACGGTCTTCGCTATCTCGTCGGAGGATGGGATGTTGCCATTTGCTTGTGTCTGCATCTTGGGCGGAGCTGGCGGCTTTGCGTCTGACGGGCGGAGAAAGAGCAAAAAGTGATCTTGTGTGGTGAAGTACAACCGCTTGAACAGCATTTTGCCAAGTCGGCGGTCGTGACCTTGCTGTGAGGTGAGGCGGATGAGAAAGCCTTCGACAGGTGATGGTTCTTGTATCGGCTCTGTCTCGCCACGACACTTTGTCTTCAGCGGGTAGTGGTCCTTCGGACGAAGCTGCAGGTCGTGCGTCCGCTGCATGGCGCTCGTGCCGTACATCTTCTGCTCGACAGCACCATGAACCCACTCCAGTCGATCGTACCTCTTCCACGCCAAACCCATAACATTGCCTTCGGACCAAGTCTTCATCACATCCGCCCATTCTGGCGAATCTCGCAGCATGTCAACGCATCTCGCAATGATCGCCTTCGCCACTCCTGCTTCGTGCGAGGCGGCCTTCATTAATGCAGTGTCGTCTCCAGCTGCTGCATCCGACATGATCTGGGCGGCCTCCGGAGTGCTGAACGGATCATCAATGCGCAGGGTCACACTAAGATCTGGCACGAATATTTGCAGCGTCTCTGGTCGCTGCCATCCGAGCAGACTCGTCAAAAAAGTGAACCACTCGACTGCGACAGCTCCAGAGGAAGCTCGCAAGTAGTAGATCGTCGTCCGGCTGTTCTCGCGCGTCCAGATACAGAGCGTCTTGTCCAGTGCCGAGTACAGATTGACTCTCGCGCGGTGCGGACTCAGGATAATCTCCGCCTTGGGCCGCTTCTTCATCTTGTCCTGCTCATCCATGCTCGCAGCAATGACCCGCGTCTTGTACAATTGCAGGACGCCCACAGTATCGTCCTCGCTCTGCTTCCGACACACAATCATGAACTCCCTCCACTTGTCCAGAGTCTTCGCCTCTACGCCCTGACTGAGCTTCTCGTCGAACTCTTCGCCGAGACTTTGCTGCGTGATGTCAATCCTCACGAGCATTTTGTCCATCTTCATCAGCTCGCCGTCCTTCATCTTGCTGTTTCGACCCAGCCCTCTCGCAGCCAGCCGACTTGCCCTCGCGCGAATCTGAAGTCGTGAGGCATCATCGAAGCGTACTCTTGCTGTTGTAGTTCGCTTCTGTATGCCTTGTTCGGGCTCTGCTGTTACGCTGCCTCCGCGTTGACTGTGCAGCAAGCTTGTTGTCGATGATGGATCCGCGGACTGCGAGCTCAGTCTTGGTGCAGCGCCGGTAGTGGCGGGTACAGCCAGTGCCTCACCATCACTCACTGGCCGTGGCTCTAGTACAGTCTGCACGGCCTCCTCGCCATCCTCGCCATCGACTCTTGGGACTGCTGCGGCGGCAGTGAAGCTAGATTTGTGGCTACTGCTGCCGAGTCTACCGCCAACAGGGAGGTATGATCTGTACCATGACTTTCGATGTGATTTGAGCCAGCCGTCGGGTATGGGGCCGATGAAGGTGCGGCGGCTGGTGAGATGGAGGTGGGAGGGTGTTGCGTGCTTAAGGCGGCGCGCCGTGTACGAGTCGGGAGGGAGGTGGGAGGTCATGCTACGGGAGGTATGCTGGCATATGTGTGATGCTGGAGTCGAGACTACATGTTATGTGCGAGGATCATGGTCGTGATAGAGTCTGGACTTTAGATGTCGCAGCGCGTCAGAGGAAGTGACGTCCACAGCCTGACTAAACATTGTCGTTGTGAGCTCTCTCTACGCTGCCTCCTACAACACGTATATACCTCAGCAGGTAGTGCGACACATCATGGCAGAGCTTGCTTGGGTCACGATGAGTTGTGTCTCATGTCGTTCATCTTCTGACCATGCATGCCGCGTGTCAAAAGTCACATCATCTACTCGATCAATCTCTTCTCCCTTAGCAGCGCGACTCGCTCCGCCTCGTTCTCTTCCAGCTTCCTTTCCAATTCAACCAACATTTGTCTTAAGCGAACTGTCAGCACATGATTCCCGCGAGGAGCTTTCGTTACTCTCACCTCCTTCGCTGCGACGGCGACATTTGGCTTTCGCCCGACTCTGATGCCTTCTTCATACCTGATGCCTTCTTCCTGACCGAGAGGCTGGACAGTCCCGGTGTTGACAAGCCGGTCACACTCTCCTTTGCCTCGTCACTCGTCACCATACCGCTTTCCGCCGTGTCCATGGTCACCTTCTCAACTGCATCAGCGGGAGCCGCATTCGCGATCTCTGGCAGTGCAAGCTCGCTACCGTCCACGGCGCGAGATGTGACGGTCCCGTCATCGCGCTCAGCACCCGATACATCATCTGCAGAGCTTGCGTCGGCGTCCGCCCTACCATCGTTCGCCTCGCCACCGCTGGATTGTGGCGATTCGTTCCCTCCGTGACCGCTCTCGTCGGGCTCGTCCAAGTCGCCCCAAAGCTCATCTTCTTCGCGCATTATGCGCGCGTGCATGATGCGACCCAAATGCAGTATCGCATCCCTAGACGTCCGCAGTTCTGTCACGACGGCAGGATCGTGCTTGTCTCCGAAGAGATCTATGAGGCCCCAGATGCGTTCGGCGCGCTGGAGGTAGTCGATCATCTCGGTAGTCGTGTCTGCGCAGTTGGCAAGTCTGATGAGGAGATGCACTTGATCGAAGCGGCTTAGATCGTGCGCCTTATCCAGGAGCTCTCCTGCTTGTTTGCAGAACTCGTCGAGATCATCATCGTCGTACAATTTGTACACAGCTTCCGGGTCTGGGAGTGGCGGTAGATCTTCCATTGCGGCGAGGAGGATGTGGGGAGTGAGAAGTAGCCATGATGAGGTGAGGTCGGAATAGACTCACTTGGTGCACTCACTCAGGAAGGAGCGAGGACTTCATTGAGCGGAAGGTGCGATGTCAGGTCGACTTCACCTTACTTGAATTCACTGACTTCACTTGATCCACCGTCAGATGCCATGTGCGACAGGTATGAAGGCTCGTTCATTGACTGCCGCGAACAGTCAATCATGTGACGCAGAGTGCATTCTTCCCAAGGCCTAGCCCTGGGGTACGTTACGCATAGGCGGCATCCGTCTCAGCTACAAGCAAACTGGAGTACTTCGTCCATAGCTATATCAGCCACAACATGACCTCGATGCGTCTCAGTCGCAGCATCCGATCGTATGCATACGATCGAGTCCGTAGTCCACTATGTCGCCTAGAGGAGAGACGAACCGTCGTACGTTAGACAGCTGTACTCGTGGTAAAGTCGCCTGAGGCTGGATTACTTCAGAAGTATTTGCTGGCGGTCGCTTCAGTTGAGGTCGCTCCACTCGATGTCAGTACGACCGAGGCCTAGAGACGTCAAGACGTCCACTTCCCACCTGATGGCGGTGATCCTCGCCGAAGCGGAGCCCTTATGTTACCAGAATACAGCCATGTTATAAAACTTACCTACCCATTGATAGTGATCGCGGGCGTGTATGCATGGCCAGCGTGAAACGTAAACAGCATCTTTGTCCGAGTGAAGGATCCGTGTATTGCGCAAGTCTTAAAGCGCTTCTCAGAGACGAAAAGACTATCTAAACCCATCTTGTTCGATGCTAGCAGTGACAAGATGCACTCCGTTCCTGGGACGAATATCGAGAACATCCGGATGAGTCAGCATGATCTGCCGGAACTCGCTCCACCCAAAGCTCCACCTCATAAATTTTGCTTGCAGTCTCGTCCGCCAAGTGGACCAAGAGCAACCCAAGAACTCAATGCCATGATCCACTAGAAGTCTCGGACAGTCCGTGCACGCAGACAACGCGTGCACGCTCTTCACGACAACAACGCGCTCTCTTTATTACGCGATAACTCAACAACCGCCACAGCATGGAGGCTGCCCTTGAAGAACTAGCATCTTCAGGTGGTGACAGGAGCACCCTTAGCAAGCGGTTCAATGGAAAAACTAGCTCGCTGGCTGAGGGCATTGAATCAAACAGATTTCTCAACAACGAGCAAGAAGAGACGCTTATCAAATGGATAGCAGGGCAATGTCACCTGTGTCTTCCACCAACAACAGCTCTTGTCAATAGCATGGCAGCACAGCTCGCAGGACGGCAGCCTTCAGCTCGCTGGACTTCAAGATTTGTTGCAAGATATAGACATATCCTTGACAGTCGATTTCTCAACACTCTTGATCTCTCACGCCACAAGGCTGACTCAAGGGCTTCCTATAAGCATTACTTTGCTACTATCAAAGGCAAGATGGAGGAGTATGAGATCCAGGCCGAGAATATCTACAATATGGACGAAAAGGGCTTTATGATAGGCCAGCTACAGAAGAGTCGAAGGATCTTCACAAAGTCGTCAGATGAGCACAAGAAGGTCATCATGGCAGGCCAGGATGGCTCACGAGAATGGATCAGCACCATTGTCACAATTTGCGCAGACGGGAGCGTTCTATCGCCAGCAGTGATCTATAAGGCTGCATCTGGTGAGATTCAAGACTTGTGGCTTGACGGATTCGAGCCTGAATTGCATCACTGCCTCTTCGCAGCTTCACCAAATGGCTGGACGTCTGACGAGCATAGTGCAGCCTGGCTTGAAGACGTGTTCAATAAGGAGACAATTGTGAAGGCTCGACGTCGATGGAGGCTGCTTTTTGTCGACGGCCATGGCTCTCACCTTAACCTCAACTTTGTCAATCGATGCCTAGAGCTCAAGATCTTGTTGGCGTGCTATCCACCTCACTCTACGCATAGGTTGCAGCCCTTGGATATTGGCTGCTTTGCAGCTCTGGCCCAGCGATATAGCCATACCCTTGACGAGCACATCAGAGCTCAATTTTGCTTCACAGGCATGAAGAAGAGTGACTTCTTCAAGCTCTTCTGGAGGGCATTCAATCAGACGTTCAGAACAGAGGTTATTGACTCGGCTTGGCGAAAGGCTGGCATCCAGCCCTTCAATCCTTTGACCGTGCTAGACCAGCTGCCTCCAACTCCTAAGCAGTCACACATCCCTGAGCAGCCCATAATGTCCAGTCCAATCAGTGCGTTTGATAGCCCGTCAAATCGTCAGAGGATTAGAGGCAGCATTGGTCGTGCAGTCGCATGCAGTAGTCCTAGGACACAGAGGACTATCAAGAAGCTTGGCAGAGCATATTATCGGACGTCAGGCGATCTCAAGATTGAGAAGCTTGAGAACAAGCAACTGAGAGAGTCTCTAGCCCTTGCCAAGCGTCAGAAGAAGCGGCAGAAGCGCCTATTTGAGCAGCTGAGAGCTGACGAGCATTCTGCAACGTTGTTCCTAAGTCCATCCA